>PVLD010006315.1:0-101882 GCA_004027595.1 Dinomys branickii
GATTAATTGTCTGACTAAATTTGCATGTCTGTATATGGGTTCATATATTTACACTTCGAAGATATCAATGGATAAAGCAATAACCACTGTTGAGACCATGTCACCTTGTCTGTAGATTAGTTGTGACTGTACTATTTTTTATGCTAATTTGTGTCTGTTTGTTAGTATGTTTTTGTACTTTTATTTTTTTTAAATAAAATAAAATAAAATAAAAAGAAAAATTGAACGTAACGATTTTCTAATATGGAAGGTTCTCCATTCTTGTACATCAATCATGCTGTCTACCAGTTAACAATATAACCAATCTTCTCAAAGGCTCTGAGAAGTCCTGCAATGAAGAAATCACCTGTACGTCCTGTCCTTCAGCAATCCCCGAATCTCAAAGACTAGGGACTCATTTTCCCTAAGAGCACCTCCTCGGAAGACACTGGCCCTCACCCTTCCGAGTTCCTTCAGCCCCATCAGTTCCCAGCACAGCTCTCAGCCCAGGAGTCCACGCTGACCCTAAGGATGATTCCCAGGTGGGGAAGATGAAGCGCTCAAACCATGCACATTCTCCCTGGTCAAAGCGGCAATCAGAGGAAAGTATTTCAAATCCCCAAAGGTCAGGCAGGGGGAAGAAGACACAGAGGAGAGGTGGAACCCAATCTGCTCTTCAATTCCGCTTCCCACACCGCAGCTTCCAACCTGACAATTTCAACCCAGACTCCCTGTTACTAACAGGTACATCTTCCGATCACTCACCTCCACAAACACAACCCGCCTTCTCGGAGCAGGATTCTGGGTACACTTGACCCTCACACTGCCCAAGTACAGAGCACATCTAAGTCGGAGAAGGTGCTTGAAAATCATCCCGGGGCCAGATTCTTACCCCACCACCTCTTTGGAGAGATGGACAACTGCGGTCCACACAGGAAAAGCGGCCTGCCCGGTGGCCAACGGTGCTTTGATTCATCTCCCATGGAGAACCAATGGGAGACTTGCGGGCACTTCCCACTTGCTCAGCACAAGTCCCAGCCTCCCCCGGCAGGAACAGAGATGTTGGCGCAGCGAGCCAAGGAACCATCTAAGTCAGCTCCAGGCCTGGAAAGTTGGCTCCTGGAGGGAGCCCTGCCGCTTCTTTTCTCCCGTTCCAATCCTGTTTAGGCTACTGCTAGTAATGTTTAGTGCCTGCGCTGGCTCGGGCTTCATCCTGCGAGACGTCTGTTTTCACCACTGCCTCGTGGGCTTTGGCTCTATGAACCCAGGGCTCCAGAACATCGGGAAAACCAGTGCACGAGGGCCAAGGAGGGCAGGAGGTGACTGAAATGAAAGCCACAGGCGAGGGACCTTGGAGATACAGCCCTCCAAGGTGGAAAGCCAGGTGTTCCTGTCCCCCCCAAAAGGCCCCTTGTCAGCACATCAAACATGACTGCTCCCAGCGACCAGGAGACTGGATGGTTTCTCTTCTACCCTTACCACCTGGAAACACACACACACACACACACACACACACACACACACACACGTGCGCACACACAGAAGGCAAGGACCTGTAACAGTCTGAAAGGTCACAGAGAAACAGAGTCCAAATCCACAGGGAAGCCAGTACTGGTACACACGTGGCTGTTCTCCCACTGGATGAGCTGGGATGGAACTGGTGAGGAGTCACAGAAGGCCAAAGAGGTGGGTCTGTCCTGTCTAGCTCTGCAGTCAGGCTAGAGCCCATACGCCTCAAGCCTTTCTTCAGGCCACGCTCAAGCCTTTCTTCACACCTTACACTTCCTTCACAGGGACAGGGACAGATCATCTGTCTGGACAGGATGCAGCCCATTGACTCACACACCCATAAGCAATACAAATAACAGCTGCTGTTTATTGAGCACTTACTACATGCCAGGCATTGGTCAGAGGCATTGGCAAGAATGCTCCTGTGAGCGAGCCCTCAGGAAACCCTGTTAGCGAGAAACAAACATGCCCATTTTGTGGATGACAGAAGAACCAGAGAAGTGAGAGGCTTGCCCTAACTCCTCCTCATGGCCCACTTGGGTTGGCCTGGCTGCAAAGAGTTCACTCCTTCTGTCAGAAGCCCACCTAACACTGAGGTGAGCCCAGGAGCCTGTCATTCTCTACTACCAACCAATGGGCACTTCTGTGAGCCAGGGCAGGCCACGAAGGTATCAGGAGAGTCCCTGGGCCCAGGGATCAGATGAGAAAATCCACCAATAAAATAATGGGGACTTTGCTCAGGAAGCAGTGCAGAAAACAGGGACATTTCAGGAGAGGCCCCTTCCAGTCCATCCAAGCAGGGTGAGGGGGCACAAAAGAGGGAGAACCTTCTGAACACAGGGAAGACAGGTGAGGCCAGCAGAGGCCAGAGGGTCTGGAGAAAGGGTCTCAGAGCAAAGCTGCAAGGCAAGCAGGAGCCAAGGGTGCAGGATCCAGGCAATACCTGGCGGAGCGGGAAGAAGGTAGAGGCTGCACCTCCAGGCAGTGTAACTGCCCACTTGCCCAAAGCTACGGCCCCACTCTGGGGTGCTTGCTTGGCACCATTCCTCAGCCCAGCCGCTGGCATCTGCCCCGGCACAGGGTCTTTTGGAGAGAATGAGTCAGCACTGTGCTTGCTGGTCCCTGTGTGAGCAAAGGGAGTTAGGGAGGACCTCAACCAGCAAGGTTTTTCCAGGACATGGGGAGGGGGGCATCACCCCCATTCCAGCTCAGAGCGGGTGGCGTGCTGCGGTGGAGGCAGCCCTGACCAGCCTCTGAGGAGAGCCCTGGGGTCGCCGCAGCTTGGAAAGATGGCAAAGACAGCCAAGTCCTGCAGGAGCCTCGGTCTGCCAGGCCCCGGGGGTGCTCCCCTCCGGGTTCTGCCCCATGCACACCCACGCGCAGCGACCGGCTCTCCGACTCTCTTCTCCCAGTGTCCGCACCAGCCCGGAATCCCAGCCCCGGTGCCAGATCCACGCTGTCAACGCCTTGGAGATTCCCCGGCCTTCTCTGGCCCTCGGCCCCCATTTGCAGGCCGGACTCAGGGCTCGCCAGGGCCTGTCTGCCCTGACATACTGGCTTTCTCTCTCCTCTCTCACTCCCGGGAAAAGCTGGGAAACACCGGACACACTCAGACCCGGGCAAACACACACGGGCGGAGATTTCCAGAAACGCAGGACATGCTGAGCCACACAGACACTGAGCCAGGAGAAAAACTCCGGACTTGGAGACCGAGAAACTTGAGCACAGCCCCAAAAGAACAGATGGAACCGGGGAATACCAGATAGGGACCTGCACACACCGAAACACAGGAAGGCAGCGCCAAACTCGGAAGCCCCCTATTCCCCCAAGCACCCCAAAGCGCCCCTCCATCCGGTCCCCTGACAGACACTCGGCGGGGGGCACCTGCCCCACTCGACCCCCGGGCTAGCTCGGCACCGACCTTCCCCGGCTGGCCCCGCCCCAACGGGACCCGGCAGCTCAGCCCCGGGCGGCGCGGCGCGGCGCGGCGCTGCAGGGCGGGCAGCGCTCACCAACCCCGGCCCGGCCGGGGACGCAGCCCGCGCTAATTCCCGGCGTCCCGCCTCGCGGGGGCGCAGGAAGGGGCAGGAAGCTGACGCTCCTCTGGTGCCCCGGCGCTCTCCAGATGGGAGCCGCTGTTAGCAGAGGAGGGGGCGTCCCAGAGCTGGTACTCACCCTGTGCGTGCCGCCGCTGTTCCTCGGGCCCCCCGCGCCGATCCCGCTCCCATGGCAGGCCCCTACTTCATGCTCCCGAGCCCGGGGGGCAAGTGTGGGCGCGCCCCATGGGGCCGCCAGCCCCCCGCCCCGCCGCGCCAGGCCGGCTCAGAGAGCGAGGCCCCCGCGCCCCTCGCACAGCCACGCGCCCAGAGGCGCCCCAGAGGGCGGGCAGCGCACCCAGGAACCCTCGGGCGCCCGCGCCAGGCCCATGATCCCAGGAGTCTGGGCGCCGCGCTTGCCCCTGCCTCGCTCTTTTTCTGCTTCCAACGAAAAGGAAGAAGCAAGAAAAAAAAAAAGAGATGATCAAACTTTGGAGGCGGGCCGCTGGCAGTCCCTGGAGACAGAGCGAGGCCGGGCGAGGGCGCGCGGAGGGCGGTGGAAGCTGCCTCCCCGCCGGCCTGGGGGAGGAGAGGAAAAGGAAGGATTTGGGGGAAATGAAGGCGATTTAAAGTCTCGGCCCGCGGCAGCTCTCCACCTTCCCTCCTCCCCGCGCCGGGCCGCCCTCTGCTGCCCCTTGCTGCCCCCTGCCGGACATAGCTGGGACACAGCCTCCGCCAGCCCGCGACAGTCCTGCGGGACACCCGCCCCCTCCTCCGGGTTAAGATGGTGAAACGGATTCACCTAGACAAGGGATTGCCCAAGAATGCGCAGTGATTGATCACAGTTCTGAGATGAGGAGCTTATGACTCGTGAAACTGGAGATTTTTGAACGGGGGGATGGAAAGTGAAAGGAGGCAGATTCTACTCCTGAGAGGACCCCAGAATTCCACGGACAGAACTGGGACCTGGACTTGGTGTCCAGATTCCCTCGACAAGCAGTGTCTTAATGCCTAAGCCCCACGGAAGGAGTGAGCCCTGAGATTCAGAGCTCTCTGGAGAACGTAGTGGGTTGGTGTGTTAAATGTTGGTCACCTTCCACTCCCTTCTCCCTTGGGTCGGAAATGGGGATTTAGCCTCCACCCACACCAGAGCCCACCAAAGACTCCCGGGATTCCACTCTGGAGCTCAGAGGTGCACATCCTGACCGTTGCAAATACCGGGCAAATTCTCATACACACACACACACACACGCACACACACGCACGCACGCACACGCACGCACCACGCAGCCCTGAGACTAAACCCCTCTCATCTCCACCTCCGCGACTCCTACACGCAAACAGACTCACACTCATTCACTTGTGAACCCCCTCTCACCCACATCCATGCTTCCTCCATATTCAGACACACTCACATGCAGGTACAGCTGTGTTCTTGGGCTCGCCCAAAACACACCCTGAAACAAGAGGATTCTGCACACACTCAGATAAATGCATGCATACCAGTGCGTACACATACACAAAGGCACGCTATCCTAGCCGGACCCCTCGAGCACACACTTTGCACATATGCACTCTCACGTGTCCACACACCCCACCGTACACTCCAGGCACACACGTACCCTCGCCAGCATGCAGCTCTCCACCAGTGTCCACCTCACGCACGCACACACACACTTTGTCGCTGTCTCTTTCTATCTGTCTGCACCGCACACACACCCCCACACGCTTATACCCACAGCCGCACACGCGCACACCTTTACGCACACTGGAGTGCTCCCAGAGCTCCAGGCATCCCCGGGCACTTACTGGGTCCCTAAGTGCGAGGCTGGCCGGTCCGTCCTTCCACGGGCACCTAACGGCATTTGTATTCATGGGTCCCCGCAGCCCCGGGCTCGGGCGCGGGGGTGGGGGTGTGTGATCCCCTTCCCTAAATGGGGCCCAGGCGCGCAGAGCACAGCGGCACCGGGAGGGGCATGGGCGCACGGGATTGCTCTGCCAACCCGGTCCCGCAGCAAGCGAACTTCGGCTGCTCTGTGTCCTTGGGCTCCGGCGTGAGCTCTGGACGCCGGGGGCGGCTCATAGGTGCGGGGGATGCAGCGCCCGCAGGCCTTTTGAAGTCTCCGCTGGGGGCGGGGAGGGGGCGCTGAAGGCAGCCTTTTAAACCGTGCTGCACGCGGGCTCTGTGGAGCAAGGTGTCTGGTTTCAACAAACTTTAGGAAAAATCCCAAACCAGAGGGGGGAGGGAGCCTCATAGCTGTGCGCTGTTTCCTGCAGGAGGCAGAGAACCCATGGCTGCCAGAAGGGAGGCCTGGCGTGGTGCTGGGACCCGCAGGCGGCTGGATGGCGCGCTCAGTCACCACCACCAGCACCACCCTAGCTTCTCCACATCTGACCCGAGTTCTTAACCTCCACCTAGAGGCATCCCAGGCAGTGTGGGAACACCCAAAAACTGCAGCTTGCGTGTGTTTGGTACTGTCCTTCCAGGGAGAGGGGCCACCAGTTTTTCCTGGCTTTTCAGAAGTCAGGGTCCCTGGAAGTGGAGAACTTCTGTCCAGTCACAGCTGATGTTTTTTGAGCCACGTTCTTTCTTTGCCACTAGACACATCCTATTTTTGTTTATATTTTTATTATTTTGTTCATGCTGGATTTTTGCATTCGTTTTAATGCTTTTAAAGTAGTGCATTAAAAATATTGATCACTGAGGGGTTTGTTTGGCGCCCTCCTCGTTACCTTCATTACTGAATTCTTTCAACATCCCCTAGTATTCTGCATCTTCACTTGCCTCCCCCTAGTGTAGGTCCTGAAGAGCATTGTGCTAAGTGCTGCCTGTTGAAGGAGACCCATCATTATTTCTATTTACAGAGGTGAAAGCTAAGAGAAGCTGGTAGTGGTGCAGTGAGGTTTGAACCTGGATAACCCAACTCTGGTTTCAGCATCTGGCCATGATGACCCAAATCCTAGCTGTTAATGTGTTCTGAGGAGATCTTTGTTGGCACCTCCAGGCTCTTACACCACCTCCGAGCTCCCTGAGGTCCGCCCCAGTATTGAGCAGCAAGGCTCTTAGAGGCTGTGTCCCTGTAGTTTCCTTCAAGGCCCGCTCTCTGCTGCCTCTCCACCTGTTAACAATCTGTTCACCTTCCAGGTGCAGCCCAAGCTCACCTGACTGGCTGGCTGCTCTGTCCCCCACTCACTCATTACAGTACACACCATGCTGCTGTCATCATCAGGGCCGCCTCTGTCCCCACACTCAGCATGGAACCCAGGACATAATAGATGTTCCAGCCACTGGTAATTTAAATAAGCTCTTTTTAAAATAAAATTTCTCCAAGATGAGATCTTATAAGGCTCCGGAAAAAGGGAATTTCACTAAGTGGGGAGGGACACAGAAATTTTTGCTCATGGTAGACAGAAGATGAGCACAGCAGGTGGACGGTGACATCAGACACAGTCATATCATGGAGAACGCCCTGGGATGACGGGAAAGTAATGCAAGGAGAGTGTGATAGGTAAGAGATAAGGATAGATTGAATGATAAAGCAAAGGGATGGAGAGAAAGCAAGGAAGGCTCCCAGAAAGAGGTGGCATCTGGATCCTGAAGGATGTGTTGGCCAAAACCACAGCCACACAGGACGAATGTCTACAGCGGAAGCGTCACAAAATTGCACAAAAGTACAGGTAGATTTCAGTCAGGTTTTGAAGGAAGATGAAGGGGAACCCAGTGGAGAAACCGCTCATCTCTCATCCCCATGATGTGTGGGTGACACCAGATGATCGCTGACCACAAAGCCACTTCCAAGGCCGGGCAGCAGGTCAGTGGCTGAACATCAAGGCTTTTCGAAATCTCCCCCCAAATCTGAGTGGAGAATGATTGGCACCAGAGATTGCTGTTCCAGAGGGGCCAGTCCAGAAGACCTTGGAAAAACTCTTGAGAGCTCAGAAAGATTGAGGAAATTCCCTCCTGGAGCCTCACTCTCTCCCTCTGTCACAGAAGTGCACCAGAGGTGGTTGTTCAAAAGGGGCTTTGGTGCTTGGGAGTATGAGGCTGTTATTCCACAGTATGAATAACTGAGTAAGTGCTTATTGTACACTCAGGGCACTGTGTTGGGTAGAAGGAACACCAGGCCCATGGCCCCCCAGGAGTTTGCAGTCAACTGCAAAGAGGAGATGTGGACCCTGATTCCAGGGAATGGTCTTTGTTTCCTGCTTCTGCTTCTTCTCACCCAGTCTTTCACCACAGTGGTTCCTGGCACAGAGCTGTGACCAGCATGGACAGTTCAGATGGCAGCTAGGTTCTGAAGAACACTGAACCATTGCTCACCCTGCCATGGGCACAGGGCATAGGGCATTCACCAGGGAGCCATCAGGTGGCCAGCTTGGCGGGCAGGAAGCACTAAGCGTGTGAGCTGGGTGGGTACTGCTGTCGGGCTCTGCAGACACATCAGGGGTGAGGCAAAAGATGGGAATTCCTGGCTAGTGGAGAATTCAAGGACTATAGTTTTCTGTCTGACCAAGCAGAGCGGCTACAAACCTGCTACTCTCTTGACATGTGGTAGCCTTGAGAGAAGCTGTCACTGTCAGGAGCATCACAGGTGGGCACATAGTAGTTGCTCAGTACATGTTTATGGATGAACCAGTAGGTGAGCTCAACCCAAAGAACAGAGAGTGCTCACCACCCAGTTGGTTGTCCATTGCTTCATGCTGTTTCTGTGGACCCACTGTGTGCCAGGCTGTGCTTCCTACTTTTGAAGGGCTATGGTTTGAGGAAGGAGGTCAGTAGGAGACAGACAGGAAGTCCTACCTCAAATCATGCTTATTTCACTGGTTCTGCAGAACTGCGAGGAGACCTAGGGTCCCACACATTAGTCTCCAGCCTCCCCTTCCAGGGTCCATCAGCAGATAACTGTGCTTTCAGAGCTGCTTCCCATCCAGCAGGTAGCATGGGATGTGCACACACATCTAATAGCACAGTCTCACTCTCCGGTCACTCAACCAGTGGGGAAATGCTGCAGTGCACCAGGCCCTGCCCTGGGCACTGGCCACAGGCAAATACACGTCATGGTCCCTTCTGCGGGGTGGGAGGCATGTTTGCTTCCCAACAGTAGCACAAAACACAATGCCTGGCATCTAGGAAGTCCTCCACAAATGCTTTATTTTTAACCATAGAGGATCAAACTTGTGTCCTCATCCTTGGAGAATTAGACTCACCTTCCATATCTGAGACCAGGCCAAGTTGCAAGATGCCTAGACTCTGACATGTGTCTGCAAGCTGTTGGTATTGAATTCTGGGCCTCCCCCAGCAGCAAAGAGTTGACAGAAAGCAGTTGATGAGTTTAGAGATTTCTCAGGTCATGGACTTTGAGGCTACTTCAGCCTCGAGTGTTCTTCCTCTCATATCAGGGTTTCCACAGCCTGGCCACACCCTGCCCCCACCTGGCACCTTGTACGTCATTTCATGTCGGTGTAAGTCACGATCTCACACCTCTTGGTTAGAAGGTGCTCACAGCTATAGCTGTGTAATCTCTACCTTGAGTTCCTCAGTAAACATCCAATGAACAGGAAGGTGAGGAAGGGTGAAGGAAGGAGAAAGGGCAGAAAGGCAGGGAGAAAGCAGGCTGAGAGTCCCCACTGCAGGGCAGACACTGTTTTGTCTTGGTCAACAGAATTCCATCTTTGTCCACCTCTTCCCGGGGGCTTCAGCGGACGCTGTGTCCCTCCCTAACCTCATAGGTTGTTCTTGCTTGGATACAGCTCACTCTGGCGGTCCCCTTCCTTTGGCCAATAAGGGGTTTGGACATGGACATGGAATACAGTTGGGGCGCAGATACGTGAAAGGAATCATACATGCTGGAGCCTCCTAAGAAAGTTTTCCTCACTTCTACAAACAGATGCAGATGTGTGGCTAATTCTTTTCTCTCAGCACTCAGGCGTGTAGGACATACTATGTACTTAAAGATGCCTCAGGCAATTCCATCACCAAGATCACACTGATCTTCTGATCATCAAAAACCCCTCTGGGACAGTAGTGTCCCCTTGTACAGAGCCTTTGTTAAGTATGATACATCCTTTCAGTCTATGTAGATCAATGCTCTCTGGAGGTATTTCTTCCACTGTGTTTGTGGCTTAAGAGCTTGTGTCTTAGTTACTTCTCACCACTGGGACACAGTACATGACACCCACCATGTACGGGAAGAGAGGTTTATTTTGGCTCATATTTTGGGCCATAGTCACCTGGCTCCAAGGCAAGATGGCGTGGCAGACGGGCATGGCGGAGAACTGCTCCCAGCATGGAGGATAGGAAGCAGAAAGAATCAAGGGAGGATGGGAGGAAGGAGATAGACCCTTCCAGGTCACTCCCACAGTGACCCGCCTCTTCCAACCAGGTCTCACCTTCTAATGGCAAGTCAGCTAAAAGCCACCATAAGCCAGTCACCTTCCCAAGGTCTTACCTGTGGTCGCCTGAGGCTTTCGGGAACATCTAGTTATAAACCACAACAGCCTGTGCCTTCACAGCCCTGACCACTGATCAAAGCGTAAAGCATACTGATGAACAGTGTTTGCACCCAGGGGTGAAAGGAACTTCAGGGTGGTATGTAGCACTTGTCAGCACTGATAAGAGCGGCAAAATGATCTGCCGTACTTGTGTTAGTGAGACCTGCAGAGAGCTCTGCTATGGTGCTGGTTTCCCACCAAGCTATTGCTATGGTGCTGATTTCCCAGCAAGCTATGCCAACTGGACCAGTGGGCAAAACTCCATCTGGGGATCCCACCACCCTTTAAGGAGGACAGTGGGAACCCAGGCTGGCTTCTCCGCACCTGAGCCGGGAGGCAGTGCTCGCTGTAAAGTATGTTCTGACGTGGTGGGTTGCTCTATTGCCCTCTTTCCTGTAAAGGCCTGTGGTGAGGGTAAATGTGGTCATTCTCATCCCAGGAGTCTTTCATGGTGATCAAAGCCTGGTTAGCTGCTGTCTTCCATGCAGGATGAACTGTGTGGGCTCAGGCCATTGCCCAGGTGAAAGGAGATGGTGACACTTGCTCCAACAGTGATGGGAGAGGGACCGGCCACCACTGCTGTCTCCTGGAGTGGGTAAGGTGCCCATGGAGAGCTATCATGTCCATGTTTTTCTTGGTTTTTCAGCCAGAGTCTTACCCAGGGTCTCGGTTGTCTACATCTTTGAGCCTGACCAGCCCCCAAGGCTGCCTGCAGGGTGCAGCCAGGTGACACCCATGGTATGCAGGCAGACTCGCTCCTCCCTGCCATGCCTGCTTCCTCAGCTGTGAGTGGGGAGCCATTCAGTCAAACCCAGTGGCCATGGTTGTGTGTGTCCCTAATGCTTGGGGGACTCCTTGAGCTGCCTTAGTTTGCAAAAGCCCATCCTTCTCTCTGCCACCTTCATCCACCTTGGCAGTGGCCAACTGCAGGCTGCCTGGTCAAATCCCTGCTGGGTCACTTGCTCTGGGGTCTTGGGTGTGCTCTTGAATTCTGTGCAAATGCCTGTAACCTCAGTATTCCAGGAGGCTAAGGCAGGAGGATTACAAACTCAAACCCAGACTGGGCAACTTAATAACTTAGCAAGACTGTGTTTCAAAAAAAAAAAAAACTGAAAAGGGGCTGAGGATGTAGTTCAGCGGGGTCACCCTCCAGTACTGCAAAATAAATGAATTAATAACTGAATAAACTAATCAGTTTATGATTAGGGAAGTTAAAGATAAAAGTTATAAAAGCTCCAAACACAACTCTCTGTAATTGTTTTACTATGTTTTATCATTTCCTATGCTCTTGAGGTTATTTACACTTATGGTAAAGAGAGGGTAGAAATGCTATGTATCAATGTGCTTCTGCGACCTCTTTTCAATTCAGGGCTCAGTGACTTCATATAGGTAGCTAGCAACTGGCCATGGTGAGAGTATTTACACCTCAGAGAATGGCAGATGATAATGGTCCTGCCCTTTCCCACTGTCAAACACTGAGTCACTCACTGCTGCTACCTCCTACCTGGGTGGGGACTGTGGGTGTATCCGCAGTAAGGAGCATCCTCTTTGCGCCCTGGACTGCTGGCTTGTCTCTTGATCACAAATTCAGATCTTGCCCACCTTTGGGCAACACTTGGTACTGTGACTTTCGCTGTCTTCCTGAAACTTTGTTCTCTTGCCACACTGCACACTCTGCTCCTTGTGGTTTCTTAAAGGCAACAGTGTTTGTTCTATCCCTATAGTGCTTTGCACATAGAGTTTCTTCTTCTGGGGGTGCTCCTGCTCTCTCTCTTTTTTTCTAGATTTTTATTCAAGATTCACAAGGTATCCCCTCTAGAAAACCTTTCTTAGCCCCCAGACTGGGTCCAGTGGTTATTAGCAAATATGTAAGAACCAGCCCTCCAGAAATGAAGGGAGGAAGCCCTGAGTTCTAGCAACATCTCGGCCAGATTCTGTGGTCTAAATACCTCCTGGTGGCCAATTTCTAGCTACCAGCATGCTGGCCTGAGTGTGTGGCTGGAGAGAGATGTCCCAGTAGGTCTGAGGCAATTCCAGCATGCTGCTAAATGGGTTGGGTACCCCTCTGTCTCCCACCAGCCCTCATTGGTTCCCCATAACCCAGCTCTGTGATAAGCCACATTGGAGCCTGAGGCAAAAGGAAAAACTGGCGATACTGACTCATCTTTTATTCGTCATGATTTTTACATTTGTCTATTTTTAGGAAAACACATTAACATATCAGTTATCTTGATTGCTGAGGTTTTTGGCACCACATTAGATTTTGTTCCAACTCCACTGCCAGACATTTTCACTGAGGCCAATCTGCAGATATCTCCAGCCTGGACAATGAAAGGAAGTCTTCTCTGGAGGATAGAAACTTCACTAGGACCCAGGTTGGGAAGTTGCAGAGAGACTGATACCCTCTAGGTCCTAGGCCACCAGAGATATGAGGACTAGAGGCTTCCAAGTCCACAGTTGTGCCTGTGTGTTTTTACAGAGGAGACACAGAGAGGTAGGCAGCTTGTCCTTGGTCCCACAGTTGGTCACTGAGGGAACTGAAATTCTAACCTAGAACCATCTGATTGTACAGTTCAGAATCTTAGCTACCTCTGTCCAAACAAAAGATATTTCTAAAGAGGACACTTTCCAGTGCAGTGGCCCATGAGAACCCAAAATAGGGGGTAGAGACAGTGTTCCTGCCCTTCTTCTGAGCTGCCCTTGCCATCAGCTGGATGTGATGCTTTCTCTGCTTTCCCAGCCTGCCTGTCACACTAGCATGGATTGCCCCTCTCCACCCACCAGCCTATCTGTCTCTCCAGTCAGTCTCCAAAGAGGAGTTGGAGGCTCCTGGCTCAAAGGCACTCAGAGATCCTCATTGTAAGGGTTCAAGAGAGGAGAATGGGCCAAAGCAAGCACTGTGAAGAGTGAGCACCTCAGGTGCTTGGCGCTGCGTACCTATGTATCCTTGGTACCGAGGACCAGAGAGCTTGTCCTATGCACGCTTTAGTTCAACATGGTAACCATGGCCACACAAACCTATTTACATGTAAATTCTTCACATGGAAAAAAAAGTGAGAAACGAAGTTTCCTAGTCACATTAGCCACATTATAAGTGCCATATGTAGTGAGTGGCTACTGTACTGGACAGAGGAGATGGAGTGCATTCCTAGTCTGGCAGAGCGTTCTGTTGGATACAACACTGTATTGAGAAAGAACAAGGACTCTGAGAATGACTTCCCTAGAGCCACACAGCGAGCTGGAAACAGAACTGGGATGAGACCCATCTTTCTTGCTTCCAAAGCCTGTACTCTTAGAGCTTGGAATATATTTGCCACCACCTGGCCCCAGAACAAGGAGGATTGTTTGCCTGGGCTGGTAGGCTCGTTTGGGAAACCAAATATCTTATTTGGTTTGATCAGAAGACTGTGGGTGAATGCTAAAGTGGAGAAAAGGAGCCAGCTGTGCTAGAGGAATATTTTTATCCTGCCCCGATAGCCTAGGCCCCCCTTCCCCCTCCCCCGCTCCCCACTTTGAGCTATTTTTATCTTGGAGCTGGAAAGGAACGCTGTCTCCCTCTGAGAGACCTGGGGATCTACTGACACATCCTAACATTCCCATCAGGGTCACCTCCTGCTTGAGGACTTCCAAGGAGACCTCATATTTGTCCTCTAAGGACATTCTGTACCAGTTTCTGAGGCCACAAGGGTAAAACGGAGTGCCAAATCGCAAACAGGGAAACTGAGGTGACCATGGGTGCAACGAGCTGCTGCAATAGCTTGCATGTGATAGAGTACGGATTGACACTTAAGGGATTTGGAAAGTTCCCTCCTTTCAGGATGGAGGCTGGATCTCACATGAAGGGTGCCTGCCTGTTGCTGACCCACATATCAGCCCTTTCTGGCTAAGCAAGCAAGTTCCAGTGCATCTCCAGGTTTCTCTTGCCTAGTCCACGAGGCAAGGAATTTGGATGCTTCTCTTGCCTCCCTTCAGCCTTACAGGGAGCCTAGCCAGTGGAAGGACTTTCGAAAACACCCAAATCCTGGAAAAGATCGCACCCTACTCACCATCCTCATCTTCACCCGCTGTCAAACCTGTAATTGTGTGCAATCCCCAGCCCTGACCCCTCTCTGGACCTCAGTTTACCTGTATGAAACCCAAGCTGTTTGGCCCGGAGAATCTCCACAGGCCTTCCATCCAGCTCCAGCTTGCTGTTTCTATGACCCATTCATTCTGTCAACAAGTGTTTATTGAATTCAGCCGCCTGCCTGGTGGGGAAATGAAGGACAGGCGTCTCTAGAAGGCTCCCTGTTCAGGCAACTTCAGCCACATACGCAAATTTCCTTGTGCTTTCAAAAAGCAAATTATGGGAAGCATGTTATTCCCCAAAACACACTCGCCCCATCTCTCAGGGAGAAAAGGGCCTCCAACCCCACCACGAACTAAGCTAACAGAAGATAGAAACCCATCCTTGTTCCTCTGGGCAGCTTTCCAGGGGCTCACGTCCCCACTGAAAAGGGGAAACTGTCTGCCACCATGTGTCTCTGGGGCTTCAGCAGGCCTGGTAAACAACCTGTGTTTGTCTCAGCTCCTGCCATCCTGACAGATCAGCCACGGCTGGGCAGAAACACTGCGCCGTTCTGTGCCCAGCCCAGTCCCAGAGTGAGGAAAATTGTCCGTAAATATTTTTATCTTCATGGGCACCAAGGGAGCTCAGAGGAAGGCTTTGATTCTCTAAGGCCCTGGGCCACTCCCTTCCTCTGGGGACCATGTGGTCAAAGCTGACCTGGGCGTCCCATCTCCCACCCCCAAATTATAGGCGGTTGCCCCTGTCGCCTGCTCCCAGGAGGTGGTGAGATTAGAGGTGGGACCACACTGTACACCACGGCTTGACTCAGGCTGTTAGAACAGCCTCTTCCAGCCAGCTGGTTTCCTGCCAGGAGCTGGGTGGTCAAGGCCAAGGAAGAGAGGATCAGAAAGGTGCTGGAGGTGGGGGAGGGCACAGGACACGGGCAGAGAGAGGCCTAGGTCGCCTTTTGAATCTTTTGTTCATCGGGACCACAGAGCAGAAGTCCTGAGAGGGCAGTTGGCCTGGGATGTAATATATGGCAAAATAGAATCTCGGAGGCCAACAAACTTTCAAAAAAGATAGCAAATGGTGGAATTTCAGTGACAGCCACCAACAGAGACATTCAAGGTCAGGAATCCAGCTCCAGAATTTCCAAATCATACCACACTGGCACTTCCTGTGTCAGGTCCTTCTTTTTGCTGTGATCTCTTTGCCTTGCTGAAGGAAACTCTGCTATCTTTTGGAAATTTCTAGAAGAGAAGACTTCATGGGGGAATTGATCAGATGATCAGACTTGGGAGCCTCCAGGTTCTAGAATTCTGTGGTCCCTAGATCTCTGGAGCCATAGAATGTTATGCCCAAAGTGCCCACATTCTCGAGCCTTCTGAAGCCAAAGTTCTGAGGTTCTAAAATTCTGGAGTTCTCCTGGTGCTGACTTTCGGTTTCTATGATTCCAAGTTTTCAGAGGTTAAAGTTTCTGAGCTCCTTCAACTCTGTGACCTATTTCAGAGCAGACAAGGATCTTGCACAAGGAGGCATTCATTCTCGACAGGGATTAGGTGTGGAGGAGCCCCCCAGGGCCAGCTGACGCTCCTCCATCAGCTCTCTGTCCCCAATGGCAGCATTCACAGCCTCAGCCTCCCAGAGTCCAGCTCGCCTCCTTCCCGGCCGTCCTCACTTGGCCCCCACTAAATCCTGCCAAGCCCCTCCAAGTACACGTCTCCAGGGGTGGGCATGAGGCTGCAGCCCCTGACACCCGTGCCCTGGGCCCCCTCCCTCAGCACCCACTCCCATGGGGCAGAGAGAAAGGGAGGTCCTGTGTCCCCTCACCTCAAAGGCCCTGGAGGCCAGGCGTGGTGATGCACGTCTGTAATCCCAGCACTTGGGAGGCTGAGGCAGGAGGATCGTTGCAAGTTTGAGATCAGTCTGATCAGGCTACAAAGTGAGCTCAAGGCCAGCCTGAACTGCATAGCAAGACCCTATCTCAAAAAGACCAAAAAAAAAAAAAAAACAAAGGCACTGGAGAAGACAAGCTTGTCCGTGGGCTCAGTCCTAACCAGCTTCATCCTGACTGATCCAACCCAGCACCAGAATGGCCATATCTGGGTGACTCAGAGCTTCCTTCAGCTGTAAAACAGTGCTTCCCTGGCCTGCCTTTGTGGAATTCCATCTCTAGGAAATTCTCCTTCCAGCAGAGCCCTCTGGACAGACTCCGGTAGCTGGAGGGAAGTGCTTACTTCATTCTTCTTTCGTTGTTTTACACGCATTCAACACCCAGAGGGCCCCAGGCATCACGCTCCCCAGAGGCACCCAGGCCTGTGCCCCACCCTGTCTGCTGCCAGGATCCCTGGCCCACTGGTCCTCCCACTGCCTCCACCCAAGCGCCTAGTGGTTGGGCACATAGGGTCAGGCCCCACGGTGGGAGTAGCAGGAAAAGAAGAGAGAAAGAGACAGAGTGTGAGAGCTACGGGGAGAATCAGAGGGAGACAGGGGGAAAGGTGAGGGGGGACAGTGAGGCTGAGAGGAAGAAGACGGCTACAGAGCCAGGGCCCCAGGGGAAAAGAAAGGTGAGAAAAACAGGAGATAAGGCACGGGCCGCAGCAAGGTGACGTTTCAGAGAGGGATGAGGGACTGAGGAGGAAATGGAAAGACCTGGGCCAGGCAGAGTGGGCCAAACACACACATGCCACACACACACACCCACACCACAGCACACATTACATGTCACACATACACCGCACATCACGTGCCACACATACCACATATCACACACAAACCACGTACCACACATACTGCACATGCTACATGTCGTACATATTGCATATATGTACACCACACATACTATACACATCACACACACTGCACACATTATACAACCACATAAAAACACATCACACACACTATAGACCAGGCATATACCACATACCACACATGCTATATACACTGTACACACCACACGCATGATACATGCCACATATTACACACATTTCACACCACATGCATTACCTATCACATCATGCATTACTCACACACCACACATACATGCCATACACATTATACACTATGCACGTCACATACCACACACATACCACGTGTATCACACACCACACTCACCGTGCACCATACATACATCACATACAAATCACACAGATAAACACATATACATGCTACAAATACACAACACACCACAGTCCATATTATACACATACCACATATACATACCATACCACACACTATACATACACGCAACACACACACACACCATACCACATACGCACACTATATATGCACCATATAACACATCCCAAGGACATGCCAGGAAAGGAGCTGGGAGATGTGGAAGCTAGACCTCTAGCCAGGAGGGCCCATCACTTAGCTAGACCAGGGACAACTCCGAGACCCCTCAGTGGCCCCGGATGCCAGGTCAGAGTGGGGCCTCACTCTCCCACAGGGACTTGACCATTACCTGTGGGGAGGGAACCTCTCCTCCAACAGCAGACTGGCGTGGCTGCGCCTTGGAGGAAACTGCTTGCTGCCCCTGCCTCTGGTGTCCTGCCCTACACACCCCTGCACAGATGGTCTCCCAGCCCTGCAGGCAAGGTGGGAGAGGAGCTGGAGACCAGCAGATGGAGGGCTTGTCTGGGGGGCCTCCCACCCAGAGATGTAAGATTCCATGCTCTACAGGGAGCAGGAAGATGAGGCCCCTCAGGTCAGGACTGGAGATTTCCAAACTCTGCCACTTGTTAGACAGATTACTTGACCTCTGCCCCTTGTGCTGCAGCCCCTGTGGCTCAGGAAGATGGAGGTGGCAGTTGCCTTCCTGGGGCGCCGCCCCTGCTCTCGCGCTCCCACAGCCAACCCTGCGGATGGATGCCGGCTGGCTCTGCCCAGATCACGGAGCTTAGAGGCTGATGTGGACATGCCAGTGATGTTGATGGCGATGATGGTGACAGCATTATTAATAGCAGCTCCCAGTGCCATGGCCGCCACCCGTCACTGCCACCACCACCATCACTATCACTGCCATGGTCACCAGTGTCATTATTATCAACACCACCTCAGAGGGGCATCGGAAAGGGGGAAGCTAAAGCTAAGCAAATCCTTCCAGTCAGCGCTGTCTCCAACCCGACCTCCAGCTCCCCTCGCTGGTCCCCAGCTGTTCTATGCACACATGAACTTCAGTCTGTCCAAGACTACACTGTCACCCCCTCATATGCAAAACTTACTCCCCTTCCAGCGTTCCCTTCCCACTAGTCCCTTGTTCCAAGCCTTTCACAAGACGGAAATGTAGAAATCACTCCAGATGCTTTGCCTTGCTGGGGAAAGTTACCAATCACAGTGACCTGCCTGCCTCCAAGGAGGAGAAGCATGTGTCATTTATTCATATTTCTAGTGACAAGGACAGAGCCTGGAGAAAAGGTGATAGATACTCAGTACCTGACCGGAGGATGCATGAACAGGAAACGTCAGCAAGGAAGGACGCAGTTCATCTAAGGACACAGGAAGTGCAGGGAAAACTGGACCTTGGACCCACTGCTCCCCTCTCCCCTCCGCCTCAGGCTTCCATGTATTCAGCAGGCGGCAGGTGCTGCTGTGAGCCAGCCCCAGGCTACATCGACCCCGTCTCTTGCAGCAACACCTTTCTGCCAGTCTGGCCTCCTTGCCTGGCCTCTCGAGTTGTGCAAATAGCGAGTGACACTTGAAAAGGCCTGGAACACTCACGGGCCCTCTGAGGACGTGGGTGACGGGCCTCTCAGAGCTCCCTCTCATCCTGGGGGCTGTCCTGGCACTGCACCACAGCTCAGTAGGCACCCTGGGAAATCAGGCACCTCTTTCTGTCCTGAGGAGCACAAGCAGCTGCTGACCCTCACCTCACCGCCTTCTAGCACTGGACGGTCCTGGGCCACTGCCCCTTACTCAGAGGGGACATGCTTTGTTAGCTAAATCTCCTGTGGTCAGAAATCCTTACAACTAGGGCTCAGTGGCTCTGTGCCTGCCTGGCAACATGAGGTCCTGAGTTCAATTCTCAGTACCAAAGACAGAAAGAGAGAGAGAGAGAGAGAGAGAGAGAGAGAGAGAGAGATCCTCATAACTGTCTCTGCCTTTTGATTAACCATTTCTGGACTCCAGACACCATGCTGGGCATTGAGGCCATGGAATCTTATTTAATTGTTACTGAGTTCTAAGACATAGGTCTTATCACCTTCACCCACATGGCACTACAGCCTGGAAAAACTGAGCTACTCACTCCAGGCCACATGGCTTCCGGGCCAGCCTGGACCACTGGGAGCCAGCTGGGCACAGCCTCTCTTTCTGCAGATGTGCCACTTGCTGGGGGCCCAGGGACAGGTACCTGGCCAGTGCTGGGGGTAGAGGCTCCCAATTGCAAAGCACCCCCCGCCTGCCAGCCCTCAAAGCCCCTTTCACAGACTGCTCCACACCCCACTGGGGAGGCCAGACAAAACCGCTAGTGTTGGGATTATTTTTCTATTTCCAGATGGATCCGTTTGCTGGCTCCATCCAGGGCCTCCCATCACTGCGTGGGGGCTGGGGGCCCTGCGCCAGGTTAATATTAGGAGGAGCAGGAAAAGAGTTAGGCCAACGCAGCTCCTCACAGAACGCTGGCCTGTTCCCCCAGTGCAGCCTCTGAGGACCAATCCCGGGGCATTTCAGGGGGCCTGGCTGCCAGGCATATCATGAAAAGAAAATAGTATGCTTTTCTTCCCCAAGGAAGTTCTTGAGTGTCTCGTCTTTTTGGCTGGAGGCCAGAACAGAGTCCCCAGCTGATCTAGGGAGTAAAGCTGGGGTCTCCACTCATGCTGAGCCCACGAGGGAATTTTTAATTCCACTATTCACATCGACAATTACTGAGCACCTACTATTGTCGGATGGCATGGTACATACACCTTGAGGATACAAAAGTTTCTCCCCTGGTGGAACCCATGGCCCAGCAGGGAGTGATCCCCTATTAGATAATCACACATGTGAGCAGAAACTCACAACTACTGATAAGCTGGTATGGGAAAGAAGGTCCTGATATGGACAGTACTCAACGTTGGCTTTTAAAAAATCACCCAGTATAAACAGTTCCCCTTTCAAAAGATGAAAAATAGATAAGACAGTGACTGTCTCCCAGAAAGGGTACCAGAGCCAGAGCCTTCCCCACCCACTTTGGCTGGGCCATGGCAGAGCCCTACGCACAATGGTTGGATTCAGGTGGCCTTGCCCTTGATCATAGCAGCGTATGGAAGGAAGATCAGGGTATGGAGAACTCACTAATCACACTGATCAAAGCCAAGTGTGTGAGGAAGTTACCTCCAGAGATCATGAAACTGACTGCAGAAGCCTGACTTGGTTACCAGCACCAAAATCCAATCTAGACCAAGGGTGGAAATGACTCATCCACCTCTGGGTCTCTGCTTTGACCCGTGGTTGCCAACGCACAGGAATCAAATCAACAGATATGAACAAATGACTGTCAGCACAGAGGGCCACTGCATCAAGAGGTCCTCCAAGGGTCCTCCATCAAGCACCTAGGGAGTCTGACCTGAGCTGTCATCTCACAAGGGAGTGGGGACCATCACTGGAAGGGCTTTCTAGTGTTACTTGTCCTGTCAAGCTAGTCCATGTAGGCTAGATGGACTCAGAGGGACAGTCCAGAGGGAGACTTCCGTGTAAGCCGAGGAAGAAGGTCAACAACACATGGGGGAGAAGAGAGGTGGGAAGCCCCCAGGGCTGAGTGAGGGAGGAGCAGTGCACAAAGAAATCATGGACTCTGGTAGAAATTTGAAGAGACACTTCAAATTCAGGATTCAGGAGACACTTGAAATTCAGGATTCAGGAGACTTCTGGGTAGGGACTTGGACCAGAATCCAAGGCCAAATGAAGTCTACATATATCCTCACACTTGGGGCCTGGTAGGAGACAGCACACTCTAAAGGGTCAACCCAAAGAGCACTTAAGGCTCCAGAAGAAAAAGACCAAGGAGGCTGTAAATGTTCATACTGACAGAAAACGGAAGAATTGAAATGAACTCTGCCATGGCGGAGACTCAGTCAGCAGGAGCTGTGACCTTCAGAAGGCAGCCACTGCTAAAGCAAATGCCCTGACCTCTCGCCTCACCCGCCCTCCAATTGGCCAGTGCATCCAGTGGGGGGCAAGGAACATGGTAAGAACGTCGTGAGATAGCCCATCCCAAAGAGGCCAGTGTGCTAGGGCACAGACCAGGGTAAGGAAGGGCAGAGAGGATGTGGGCAAGGGTGTGATGGTTAATTTGATGTATAACTTGACTGGGCCACAGGGTGTCCAGATCACACGTGTTGTGTGGTTGTCTGTGAAGGTGTCTCCAGATGAGGTGAGCATGCGAATCAGTGGGTTTGGTAGAGAAATGGCCCTCCCAGGGTGGGTGTCATCCCATGCGGAGAGGCCTGAGGAGAGCCAGAGGCAGAAGAAGGAGTCTGTACACCTCCCCTTTATCTTCTGCTTCACTGTGGAAATGGAGCTTCTCATCTCATCTTCTCCTGCACCTGGACTGGAACTTACACTACTCACTCACCTGGTCCTCAGGCTTTGGAATTGGACTAGGACTGGCTCTCTCAGGACTAACTGTGTGTGTGAGCCAGTGCCTCATAAATCTCTCTCCCTCTCTCTCTCTTTCTCTCTCTCTCTCTCTCTCTCCACACATTGCTTAACAAACAACAGTGATTCATTTTAAGAAACACCACAAAAGGTGATTTCATCACTGAGAGGACATCATAGAGTGTACTCCCACAAACTAAGATGAGTGTGATGACACTGGGTAATATCATCTTATGATGATATATGACAACTGTTGTATATGCAATGTGATGCAGTGTATGACTGATATATGTGTGCATATGTGTGTACATGTACACACGCACACACACACAACCTGTTGGCTCTGCTTCTCTGAAAAACACTGATTGATTCAGGAGGCCAGCAGGGGAGAGAAACATACCCAGAAGTGAGGTCTTTTACTTGGCCGGTTGGCCACGGGCCTCAGCACTCCCAACTCTCTCACAGTTTAGCTGGCCCAGTTAGAGCCCAGGTTCTCACTGGCCCTGGCTGGCATTCAGGCGTGCAGGCCCTGGAAAGATGAACTTGGAGGAGGCTTCCAAGCCCCTTCTGCCTTCATGATAGGAGATGGTTAAGGAAAAGAAGAGTCACTTGTTCAACACATACAGAGCCCCTGCTCTGTGTAATGGTCTGATCAGGGTTCCGGGGATCCAGCAATTATCCAGGCAGATTATTTTACAGCCTGATGTGGGAGACAAGAATTTATTTATCAGGCAACTATCTTTCTGACAGGGTTAGGATAGAGCAAGAGGCATTGAATCCTCTGGCCTTATATTTCTAGTTGGGGAAAATAGAAAATTAACAAAGAAACTCATAAATGCACATATAATTTGTAATTATAATTTTCTTCTTTGTGAAGAAAACCAAATCAGACTAAGTGGATGGAATATCAAGAGACAGATGGGTTTTACTAAAGTTATCCATTGCTGTATAAAATATAACTGCAAACTTAGCAATCCAAACCCATGCCCAGGGGGTTATGTGTGTGACACTGTGCTCAGAAAGTTAGGTTAGGCACATTGCAGGGTTTGTCCCCATTCCATGATGAGTCTGGAGGCTCAACTGGAGAGACCCAGGTGGCTGTGAATGATCTGAACAGCTTGGGAGCCGTAATCACCTGGAGGTGTCTTTATTTAGCATGTGGTACAAACAAGATACCTCACCCAGCGATGTCCACATCCTAGTCTCTGGCACGTGAGCCACCTTATGTGACACATAGGATTTGCAGACTCAATTAGAGGTTTAAGTAGGGAGATAATCCTGGATTATCTGGGTAGAGCCACAGTGACCATGAAAGCCATCGCAAGAGAGAGGGAGGGAGAGAGCCAGAGAAAGAGGTGACAGTACATGCTGGGGACATAGAAATCCGAAGCCTCTATTCCATCAGTTTTGGATGTGGGGAAAGAGCCACAGCCAAGCAGGGCAGGGGCCTGTACAAGCTGCAGCAGGTGAGGAAGCAGTGTCCTTGTCCCCACTTTGAGTCTAGCCCAGGGAGGGCCATTTTGGACTTCTGACTGCCAGGACTGTAAGAGGATAAATGTACATTGTTTTAGCCACTAAGGCTGTGGTCATGGTCAGGAGTAACATTCCTGGACCCTCAGCTGGGTACCTAAAGAATAGGCTCAGTCAAGGCAGCTGGTCTGAACATTGGCCTGTGACCTCCCTGCACGGCTCCAGCTTCCTTCCAATACGGTGGCCTCAGTGTGACTGGATTGTGTGTGGCCTTTCAAGGCTCCAAAATCAAGTGTTCTTGCAAAACTAGGCAGAAGCCCCCATTATCAGAAGTTTCAGAGTGTCACTTCCACTGTACGCCATCAAACAGAGCTATCACAAGCCCACCCAGATTCAAATGGAAGGAACAGATTCCCTCTTTTCCACCCCCTTTTGTAGGATCAGAGATTGAGCTCAGGGCCTTCACATGAGATACATCTCCAGTCCTTTTTATTTTTTATATTTTGAGACAGGGCCTTGTTAGGTTGTTGAGTCTCCCCCTGCCCCCCCGCCGCAGGTTCAAACTTGGAATTCTTCTGCCTCAGCTTCCTAGAATTCTAGGATTACAAGTGTGTGCCACCACTCCTGGCCCCACCTCTTGATAGGGGAAGGTTCAGAGAACTTGTGGCTGTGTTTTTCTCAGTTTCCAAGCGGCTAATTCAGAGAGAGCAGTTGGGATAAGGCTAGAGAAGTGACACTGAGGAGGTCCTGGAGGGAGAGAGGGAGCCAAACCAGAGATGACAGAGAACCAAAGAGAAACAGCAGCCAGAGCAGAAGGCTGGAGGGGAAAAGGAAGCAGGCCAGCGACCAGTGCTTCTAGTCCAGGAGCAGGTGACACAGTAAGGCTTGAGGGGCTGTGGGCACTTAACATAGCCTGAGCAGGTTCCTGAAAGAACGGCTACAGTAGCCCAGGGCTGGTGATGGGAGTTGAGGTGGCCCACAGGGGAGGACCCCCTCCCCATGCCCCTTTAGGCCCCTTGGCACCTGCACAGGACTGAGGACCAGCATACAATCTCCTGGGGCCCACATACCCCGTCAAGCACCCAAGGCACACATAGACCTTGCAACAACCTCTGCTTGTGAGCCAGGATCAGAGCTCTTCATGTGTCCCCTGTCACCAGTCCTCCCTCACAGATATCCTTTCAGGGCTCCACCAGATGAAGCCTTGCTTCATTAGCCGGGGTTCCATGAGTGCATTTCTCCTGCAGGTAAACAGAGCCAGAGAGAAACAGAGCAAGGCAGTGTTCGCAGGGCGCCTGGCTCGGAACCGGATACCCCAGGCCTGCAGGCCTCCCACCTTTGGGGCCCAGTCAAAGCTTTCTCCCCTCTGCAGCTGAGAAGTAGCGGAGGCCTGAGAGCAGTCAGAGAGGAAGAAGCAGGAGCAGGGCTCTCTCTGTGCAAGAGCTGGTACTGGGAAGTCAGATTCTTCCCCAGGAGGCCAGGCATTCAGTGGCAGCATGGCCTGGCCCGCAGAAGTTGCTCTCAACACAACTGTTCATAGCAAAGCATAGCAAAGATTATTAAGAACATAAGATTATGTGTCCGCAGTCTTGGGTTCTAATCACAGTTTTTTGCCTTTTACTCATTTTTAAAATTTAGTTCGTTTTTAACTTTCTGAGCTTCGGTTTCCTCACCTGTGAAGTGGGGATGGCCCCACCCACTTTATGGAATTGCTGGAGGATTAAAGAGTTCTCCAATGAGAGTTGATGAAGATGGTGATGGTGATGAGGTGGGTGGTGGGTGACACTGAAGCCCTTGGCAGGGGCCAGGCACAGCTCCAAGCCCATGAGAATCAGTGTACTGCATCTGCACAGCAAAGCAGTCCATAGATGAGGAAATGGGGGCACAGAGTGGGTAAGGAACTTGCAAAAGGCCACACAGCTGATAGCTTAGGTACCAAGTCACAGGATTCGAACCCAGGCAGTGTGTGTGGCTCCTGAGGCTGCACCTTGCTGAACAGCAAAGGTCCTGGCTTGCAGAAAGTAGCTCCAGAAGGGACAGGTCCTCTGCCTCCCAGCAACAGTCTTCTGTCCCCCGATGGGTAGGGAGCAGCTTGGGGTACTACTGACTCTGGCTCCTTAGTGATGGGCATGGAGCTGGGTCTATATGAGGCTTGTCAAGATGGATGTGAAACAAATAATGGTGTCTCTCTTGTCGTATCCTCTGGTGGGATGTGAGTGGCCTGAAGTCAGGCTGCCTGGAGTTTTGTCCCCCTCCCCATTTACTGGCCCTCAGCCTCAGTTTCCATTATTCTCCACTGGCTGGGTTCAGGGTACTCCTCTCCTGCAGTCTGGTTAGCGTGAGATCAGGGTGCACAATGCTAAGCAGAGGACTTCCGTCCCTTGATGTCCATGGGGAACCAGTTCCAGGACCTGCCACGACTCCCCAACCTGGGGATGCTCAGGCCCTTATAGAAAACGGCCTGCTATTTGCATGCGACCTCTGGTTGTTACAGTGCATTGCCCGGGAATGATGGAGAGAACAAAGCCTGTTCGTGTTCAGGAGAGACACAACTCTTCCTTAGACACTTCTCACCCCCGTGTTGGTTGACTCTGTGGATGCAGAATCCAGGGATACAGAGGGCTGCTGCACCTTGGATGGCAGCATCCCTATCACTATTGCTATCTTTAGACTTCTGCCCTCAGCCGGGTTTCTTAGCAGGACCCTGCTCTCTCCTTAGGGACCAGGCTGCCCTCCCAGCAACAGAAGAGTTAACCTGGCTCTTTCTGGGGACAGGTAACTTAACTCCCATCTCCTCTGCAGAAGTGGAATTGGAAGGCAAGATGGAGCCTGGCCACGTGCTCCCCAGCTAAATGGCCACAGGGCTCACCCCAACCCTTTCTTCTCCCGCCTTCCAGAGCAGTGGTCACAGATATGGAGAAACAAGATCGGCCTCAGGCTGGCGGAGGACTGGGCTGTGTCGGGAGGCAGGAGCGGGGAAGGTGGAAGGGAAGTAACACAAACCCTCTAATGGCTCTGTCAACTCAATCTCAATCTGCCCCTTGACTTCCCCAGGGGCTCAGAGAGGTTAAGCGCCTGGGCCAGTATTACACAGCTTATCGGGCAGTCGGGTGGACTTTCTGAACCTGGAGGTTCCTAGATTCCTGTCTAGAATTCTGTAACACTACCTCCAACTTCCATCCAGGCCAAGATCACTTCTTAGAGGGTCAAGGACAGTGATGAGGGCTCCTGAAGACTCCACACAGCCTTGAACAGGGAGCCGGATGGAGCCAGCAGCATGAGAGCAGGGAGCCTCCAGGCAGCAGGATCGGGTACCAGGCCCTGCCACTGCGCCCACAGTGGTGCCCTGGGGAGGATTAGTTGCTGGTGTCAGAGGCGGGGAGGAGGGCAGGCATCCAGTGCTGGGAGGCACAGAAGGGCATTTCCCTGGGGCCCAGAGCGTGCCCTCCGCAGCCGCCTTCCCTCTCTTTGCCCCTTCTGTTGCTCTGCCCTGCCTTGCTCTGTGCCTTGCGCCTGCTTCTGTCCGTCCCTCTCTGTTCCCTTGGTCTCTGTTCCTGTCCATCTTGTGTCCTCCTCTCCACGTTTCTCTCTCTGCTTCTGCCTCTTTTGTCTTCTACTCTCCATTCCCCTCCCTGTCCAAGCCTCTCCACTCCTCCCCCATTATTTCCTTCCTGTCTCTGGCTCTCTTCCTCTTCGTCCTCGCCCTCCTCGTCTCTTTCCTCCCTGTGATCAAGGAGATCAGTCATCAATCGTCAGCTCACCTGGGAGAAATCGGGAAAGAGGGGAGGAGTCACAAGCATAGCCAAGATCAGCGCCATGGCCTGGAGCCCAGGGGAGCAGGACAGGCAGACAAGAGGCCACTGCAAAAGTGGGGAGGGAGGGGGGGACGAGCGGAGGAGAGGGAGGGGGAGGGACGGAGGCCGAGGGGAGGAGAGCAGAGGGGAAGGAGGCCAGTGGGGCCCACGGTGTCCTGTGCGGGTGAGGACAAAGAGCCAGCAGTGGGGCAAACTTCACGGAGGGGCGACGAGGGAGGGAGATCCCAACATAAGCACGTGCCAGGGGGTCATGTAGGCTGAACCCCTGGCCTGGCCTGTGAATGGGGCTGGTGGAGGCAAGAGAAGGGCAGATGCAGAGACCGGGGGTGGAGGCTAAGCTGGGCCAATCTGGGGAGAGCCCTGAATGCTAACCCAAAAGCTCAGACTTTGGCCCATGGATGGTAGATTTTACTGTGGATGTGATTCGACTCCAGAACTCTCCCCACACAAATGTACATGCCCAGCTGGGGGCCCAAGTCAAGGCTGCTGGGATCCTCCATGAGCCACAGTGCCGAAGCTCCTCCATGAGGCACAGTGGCCCCAAATATGAAGCAGCTTCAGGGCCTGAGGAGCCACTGAAGGCTTCAGAGTCAAGGAGGTAAAAGACTTGGAGCTGTACCTTAGGAAGGTAAATCTGCAGAGTGAGCCTACTTCTCAGGCAGAGAGGCCATGAGTGCTGGCCCGTTAGGCTCAGGCACCTTTCAGGGTGTTCCCACTTCCCAGCGAACAAAGTTACAAAGTTTCCAGCCCTGCAGGGCTGCTTGGGTCTAACCCAGAGGAGTTAGTCTGAGCCCCCAGCAAAGGTGGCTATAGCCTAGGGCACTGGGTGCCAGAGGGAGGCTCTGAGGCTGTCTCTTCATTGCTGCAAAGAACCCTCAGGCCTGGGCCAAGGGAGAGGCCTTCATGGCCTTTTGGACATCAGTCTTAGCCTCCGTGGACAGCCTGTGTTCAGATGGGAGCACGGGGGTTGTTGTCCCCGCCAGCCTAGAGTCGCTGCAGTACCAGGCTCTTGGTCCTTGTTCCCACACCCATTGCATAGATGGGAAACTGACCTCTAGGGAGCCAAGGGAGCCACTCAAAGCTAATCCCAGGCAAGTCCGTGACCTGCACAAGTCACTTTTTTAGTCCTAAGCTCTTCTGCCATGCCTTGAGGATGATCCTCCAGCTCCTACATAGCCTGGCCCCGCCCTGCTTGTCTTAGCGCACTTGTCACAGCCTGTGGGAGCAGAAGTCACTGCCATTGCCATAGCTGCCACTATTAAGTGCCCATGGGTGCCAGACATGTGATACCGTACAATCTAATGTGTAGGCAGCAATGTCACCCAGCTGCGCAGAGGAGGAAGTTAAAGCTCACAGAAGCCAGAGGGACTGGCCCACAATCACCCTGTTGGTCACGGCAGAGGTAGGGTAAGGGGCCGGTTGTCCTCAGCTGCAAGCCGGGCCTCCCATCTGTCTCCCATGTCGCTCCACTTCCTTCTGTCACAGACCAGCGGCATCAAACTGGCTCGGCTAGAAGCAGGGGATACCAGCAAGCTGCCCCAGCAAGACATTCAGGACTCCAACCAGCACCCAGAGGGCCAGCCAGCGAGGTCCTCAGTCACCCCTGCCCTCCAGCAGCAGAGCATTAGGGCGGCTCCAGATGCCCACACGCCCGATGTCCACAGCATTGGCTCTGCCATTGACAGCTGTGGGACCATGGCCTCAGAGCCTCTCTTGGGCCATGTCTCTGTCTCCTCTCTGAACTGGAGGCAGCTGGGCTCCCAGGCCCTGGAGGATGGTGCCATCTCAACCGCCTGCCATGATCCTGGCTGGCTGGAGATGTGTTGGTGCCCTCTGGCCGCAAGGCTTGCCAAGTGAGAGGTTTGGCATGCCATCTTTGCCTGCTCTGTTTGAGGGTGACTGTCTTATTCCAAAAGGGAGCCACCCCCAGGGTGGCCCACTCCAGCCCTAGTGAGTCACTTGTAGAGTGAGGGGCAGGAGGCGGGAGCTGTCTCTGTGGCTCTTGGCGTCCAGTGGAGCCCACGGGCCCACGAGCCCACGCCGAGCGGGAACTTGTGTCAACCACCGTCTCCTGTAAATCGCAGGGGGAGGACAAGGTGGGACTGTCAAGGTGGCCCTTGGAGAGAAAGCTCAGCCTGTGTGCTTCGGGAGGTGACCTGGGGGGACCTGGGCACTGCTCGGGGGCGTTAATGAGCCCTCCATCTGTGCCATCTTTGACCACGAGCCAAGCTGACACAGCACTTCAGCTGGAATGTGTGTGTGTGTGTGTGTGTGTGTGTGTGTGTGTGTGTATGTGTATGTGTGTATGTGTGTATGTGTGTGTGTGTGTGCTCTGAGGGAGCAATGGCTCAGTTTTTCCAATGCGGAAAAATCCGGCTAAAAAAGGGAAAATTGAGGATGAGGAGCCCAGGATTGCCTGATTCATGTGACTCCCAGGGCTCAGAGCTGACTCTTCCCTGCCCTGTTGAACAGGAGACCTTGTAAAGAGGGTAGTGGGGGGTCAGGATAGAAACGTAGCCTTTCCTCCTCTAGCCTCAAGCTCTGACCACTGTGCAATCCCACCAGGGGACCACTCTGCCCTTGACTGCTGTGCAATGTGTACCCTGGAGTTTTCTGAACCCAATATGAATTTACATCTTCTGTCTCTGCAGCCACAACATCACATATATTTGTACCAGTCAGCACCCTTAGTAGAACTGGTGAGGCCCACAACTTGGCCTTCCAAGGATCTAGCCTAGGAGACAGGAGAGATAGAAATGAAACCATAAAAAATAATGACCAGCACTTACGTGATGTGCATGTTCACAGGCGGTGTGTTCTATAGGTTTTTGGGGTACTAACTCATTACATCCCCACAGAATCTACAAAGTATTGTTACCTTTATTTTTTTCAATACAAGGCACTGAACCCAAGGGTGCTATACCACTGAGCTACATCCCCAACGTTTTTAAAATTTTGAGACACAGTGTTGCTAAGTTACCCAGATCAGATTAGAATTTGCAGTCCTCCTATTGGGAATACAAGCATGCACCACACTGTCCAACTTGCCAGCTCCATTTCACAGATAAGGAAACTAAACTAACCCCTGTGTGGTTAATTCAGTAACTTCCCGTGGACCAGATAGCTGGGAAGTTATGACATAGGGTCTCAGAGTCTACACCCCTGAAGAAGCTAAGTAATGGTACAAGTGTTAGCCCCTCCTCTGTGCCAGGCACCACTCTTGGTACTGGGGACCCAGTGATAAAGAGTATAGACAATGGCTCAGACCTCAAGAAACTTGCTATCTTTCCTTTAACCACTTATCCACTCCCTCATCCATCCATCATCTGTCCATTTGTCCAATCATCATCCACTCGCTTATTCATCCATCCATCCATCCATCCATCCACCCATCCATCCATCCATCCATCCACCCACCCATCCATCCATCCATCCATCCATCCATCCATCCATCCAACCCATCTGTCCATCCATCCATCCACCCACCCATCCATCCATCCATCCATCCTACCTGTCCATCCATCCATCCACCCATCCATCCACGCATCCATCCATCCACCCGTCCATCCACCCATCTGTCCATCCTACCCATCTGTCCATCCATCCATGCATCCATCATCCATTCATCCATCTCTCATCCTGCCACTTGTGTCTGTTTTTACTCGCTATTGACTCCTGCATGCTCAGCACAGTGCCTGGCACACAAGTCCTCCACCAGTATTTGTGGGAGGAATGAAGCCAGATTTGGGTCCTCTCCAGTTCTGTGTTCTTACCCTTTCCCAGTCTTGGTCGAAATGGGATAATGAAAGCTGCTTGCCCACCTCGTGGGGTTTGGAGGAGTAGGCAAATATATTGTGAACCATAAGGAGCTATAAAAAATGTAGGGAGCACCAGGCACTGAGCTGGTGTGCAGGCTCCAAGGGTTGCTGAGCTGGTCTGTTTCAGGGCTGGCTGATGAGGGCTGTCAGACACTTCCCCTTGGCCTGCCAAGAGGCCCAGAAAGGAAAGGAAATTGACATTTAATGAGCATCCATGATGTGCCAGGGACCTTCACATACTTTAACCCTCTCTTCTCTTTTTTTATACCAGTCAAAGAAATAGAAGCCCAGAGAGGCCTACCATTTGCCCAGAGACACACAGCCAATGAGGAATAAAGCCAAGGCTTAAACTTCAGTCTGCGAACCCCAACTCCTCATGGTCATGACCATAACCTTAAAAGGAATGTGGTCAACTTCCTGCTATCCAAGTCCCTTCAAGTCTGTTCAAGGTTACAAAGCTCCTGACAGAGCCTTTAATGAGTACTTCCAATTAAGTTTTGCATCGATTACTTCGTCTTTATTTTAGAAGAATCCTTCCACTTTATTTTCAAAGAAAAGTCAGAGTAAATGTTCTCCCATGCAGGAGTGGATTCTATGCAGTCCTCAGGGGAAGGCAAGGAATGTCACACTGTTTCGTCACAACTTCCTACCAGTCTCGTTCCATGGACATTCATCATGGTTCATACACAGGTGTGCTTGTTTCACCTAATGGTGGCCAGGCAGAAGCCCCTGATTCCCACTTGACCAGCTTTCTGTGAACCTCAGCAGGGGCCAGACTTCTAGGACCCAGGTACAAACTGTGCCCTAAAACCTAAAGGCAAGGGAGCAGTTCTCCCGGAGTCCCTGCCCTTGCACCACAGGCAGGGACAGAAAAAGAAATGCCCACACCCATAGCTCCTGGGCCACCCACAGAGGACCTGGCACAGCCAACATCTCTCACTGAACCTTCTCTACAGGGTGCTTGGTCCCTATGATCCCATTTTACAAGTGGGGAAACTGAGGCTCAGAGAGACTAAGTCACCTGCCCAAAGATACATAGCTGGCTAGGGGCAAATGAAGCATTAAGACACAGCCTTTGTTTATACATTGCTTTAAGTCCAGAGCTCAAAATAAAACACTGGACACATGAAATAACAAGACACTCCCACTATGCTAAGCACTGTCCTCAGTCCTAGGGACCCTGCCTCATCAAGAAACTGGTGGAAACGACCCAATTCGGCTATAGAGTTGGTAAGTGACTGTGAACTGCTCTATCCCTAGGTTTTTTTGGTGTGGGGTCAATGTCTCAATCTCTTGTGCTCTTTCTTATGAAAGCCTCAGGTACCAACTTCCAAAGCGAACCTACCAGTGGAAGAAGGTGACTGCTCTGTGGACTTTTGCTGAATTATGGCTATAAGTGACCATCAAGCTCTCCTCCTTGCTCCAGAGACTCCCGACCAGTGCTGCACTGGGCAAGACCCCTGCGAGGGGCAGATGAGGAGCTCCAGGTTTGGAGCTGAGCCGAAGAACTGCAAGCTCTGGGACAGCACCGTGGAAGGAGGTGACAGGACCAGGCACCAGTGTGGGATTTGGGAATTTTCTCTGAGCTCCTCAGCATGGCTCCAGCTGCAGCCTGTCTGCCTGGAAGCCCCTGACCCAAGACCCAGTGCCTTCAGCCCCTCAGCAGGGGCTCCCACTGTAATTGGCTCCAGTTCCAGCGTGCTGGCCATTTAAGGCCCCACCTTGCCCCTTTAAATTCTATTTTTTCAAACCACATTCTTGAACTTGGCAGATAACACGGCAGCCCGACAAGAGCCCTATTTACTCAGAGAGCCGTGAATGGGCCCTTTATAACAAGCTTCATTAATATTTCTACCTATTGGCCAGCTCTCCGTTTCCTCCCCCTATACAAACAGATTCTCCACACAGAAAGACTTTTCAAATGCTCCTGTTGACTTTCCCCAAGCAGGGAGGGGAGCGGGCGGCCGGGCGTGTGAGTGTGAGTGTGTGCGGGTGTGCAGGGAGGGGTGCCGGCCTGTGCCCGTGGCCACTGCAGGAAGGAAAGAGGCCGCTATTCATGGCAGGGCGGCCGGCAGCCCAGGCCAGGTATGCTGTGCCTCACAAAGGCGCACTGAGCCCAACCGGCTGCGAGGCCAGCCCCACCAGGGGCAGTGATGCCCAGCTGAGCGACCTTGGGCAAGTCCCCCCTCTCTGTGGGCCTGCTGTCCTCACAACCATGCCCAGGCAGCAGCAGCATCCCCTAAGAGCCGTGGGAAGTACAGTCAGTCCAGGTTACTGAACCTGACCTCGCACCTTAATATGCCCCCTGGGTGATACATGTGTACAAGAAGCTTGCCCAGGAAACTTCTGTGCTAGTTGTGGTGGCACATGCAGTTAGTCCTAGCACTCAGGAGGCTGAGGCAGGAGGGTTGCCATGAACTTGAGGCCAATCTGGACTACATACTTAGTTCAACACCAACCTACACTACAGTGAGATCCTCTGTCATTGGCTCAAAAAAAAAAAAACCCATAAAAAGCAACTTCTGGAAGCATTTGTTTTACACCACATGCTTACTCCTGGACCACCCTCTTCCCTCCAGTCTGTTCTATGGCCCCTAAGACCACAACAGAGCTGAAAGAGCACAGAAATGGCAGCCACCAAGGCGGCTTTGTTCTCTATATGTTGGCCACAGCCCTGGCAAGGGTTCTGAAAGTCCATGAGCAGACAGACATCCATGTTACTGACATGCAAAGTCTTGCACCCACAACAGAATGACAGAAAAGCGTCCTTTCGGCATCTGAGATGACTGTAAGACCATCTCATTCCATCACTCTGAAGGTCACCTGGCAGCGTGAGCGATCTTCCATACCAGTGGTTGGAGTGAGCTCCCAGTCCTCTGGAGACCCACAAGCTGAATGGGAGGCCCTGTGAGGGAGGCTGGAGCAGGTGCTGAGGCCCGTGTGTCTCTGGAATGTGGAGTCTTCACTAAGAGTGCTCAGTGGCACATTTGGAGGGAGACCTGAGTTTGAATGCTGACAGTGTCCCCCTAGTGGGAGGACATAGCCAATCCATTCTCTCCCTTTCTACATGGTCCACCAGTAAATGTTGATCCCATGTGCCATGCCTTCTGCTGGACCTGGGGACATGATGGCCCATAAAATAGACCTTGTCCTCGCCTTTGTTGAGAAGACAAACAACAACCAATAAACAAAGACATGAACTGGGGGCAGAAGTAGAGAACGGTGACAGACAAGATGTGATTCAGCGATAGGATTCAGAGATGTCACTGAAGGTGACTATAAATTCTAGCCTGGAGATCAAGGAGCCAGTCCCATGATGAGCCATAGGAAGGGCACTCCCACTAGAAGGAATAGTAGCATTTGCAAAGGTACTGTGGTAGGAACTGCTTAGTGCTTTAAAAGGAAGTCAGTGTGGCAATGGTATTCTTCATATTCCTCAGCAAGGGTGAGCATTGCCCATGGTGGTGGAATTTCCCTGGAGAGACGCTGGGAGAAAAGACAGTAAAATGTAGGTGCTCAGAGCTCTTCCCCAGCCCTCAGCCCCTGCAGCTGCTCAGATTCCTGTCAGCTGCTGCCTGCTCTTCTTAGTCCTTGGGAACAGGAGGGGCACTGCCTCAGCCCAGGGGCCATGGCCCAGGACAGGGCCAGCTGAGCTACAAGGGGCTGAAGGAGATGCCTGTGTGCGTCTTGGCTACCTCCTGCCCTTTTAGGAATGAATGCCAGCTTCAGTTGGCCTACGCCAGCTTGGACAGGAGTTCCTGACCCCCTGCCCACTTCTCAACAGCCAAAGGCCAGACCCGCCTAGGAGCCCAGAGCCTGCCAACCAGCCCACACCCCTCTCCCTGGCCAGCCTTTAAGTGCCAGACTGGAAATAACCCGTCCCCCACCCCTGAGGCTGTGGGCTTGCCCACCACAGGGGCTGGAGTGGCTGGACAGGGAGGAGCAGGGACTGGCCCAAAGGAGACCTCTTAGACTCTTCTGACCAGGATCCCCTATGCCCAGGCCACTGGGGAGGAGGTGGTCCAAATCCCTGATTTGCCATGGATGCCCATGAATCCTTCAAAAGCTGCCTTGACATTTTGAGCCTCCTTCTCTTTATCTGTAAAATATAGTTGAAGTGGGGCATGGTGGCGCACACCTGTGATCCTGGCAGGAAGATCACACATTTAAGCCCAACCTGGGCAACAGAGTAAGACCCTAGCTCAAAATTAAAACTATTAAAAGCGCTGAGGGTATAGTTCAATGTGAGGCCCTGGGTTTCATCCCCAATACTGCAAAAAAAAAAAAAAAAGAAGTTAATCACCATGCTGAGGGTGTTTGTGAGAGTTAAACAGCACAAAAGATGTGTGAGCTTGGCAGGCTGAGGTGTGCCCGGTGCACAGAAGAGCTCTTGGTTGGGGCGGACAGTTTGCATTGCATTCAAGGTCGTGAAAAACTGAATTCTAGCACCCAGTTCCACTTTAGCTCTTGGACAGATGGCAGTATTTCCAGAAGTCTTTGTTGCTCCCACTCTGGCATCTGGGTGTCCCCCACCTACTCCGAAGGTGTTACTAGAGCTTCGTGATGCAGACACGCACCGTTCTGTTGTTGGCTCACGGCTTTGTAGGCTTGGTAAGGTAGATTTCCTCCCCTTCTTCAACTTCAAAGAATTCATTCCAGAGGCCTCAAGATAAGACAAGGATGGACTTGGCACACCAGACAAAAGGACAAAGGAGAAAAATTCTGCATCTCAGCTGTGACCCTGCAGTCAGGTTTTGCTGATTGCGGTCCTGGTTCTGCCTTTTCCTGACCCTAGGACTTTGGGCAAGTCACCTAGCATCTGCAGGCCTCACTCTCCCAATCCATGAGAATGTTAGTGCCGCAGAAAGCTGTCGCTATGGTTAAATTATATCAGTGGAGATGGCTTGTGTAGCTCAGACCCAGCCCTGTTCTGTGCGATTACTGGCGTGTGCCACTTCGGAAATAGCAGCAAGCAGTACGTAAGCAGGGCTGTGGTGGTAGCAGAAATTAGAGCAGTAGTATAAATACCAGTCGTGACCACAATATATGGTGCATCTTTAAATTTTAAAGTTTTTATTAAAAGACATATTGCCATTAATCTTCCTCAAAATGCTCCCCTTGCTTGGGACACACTTATTCTGCCGTTCTAAGCACTTCCTCCAGCAGTTCTGAAACTGCCCCTTTGGGAGGGTCTTCAGTTGTGCTATCGTGTCTGCCTTGATGTCCTGAACTGATTTAAAACATTTGCTTTTCATGGTTATCTTGACTTTGGGGAAGAGCCAGGAGTCCCATGATACCAGATCTGGTGAATAGGATGGATGAGGGCACCATTATTCAATAATGCTTTTATTTGACAGAAATTGCTGTCAACGTTTTGAATTGATGCAGGACATCCAAGCAGCACATCTTCAGAGCACAACTAAAGACACTCACAGAAGAGGACTCCCAGAACTGCTTCAGAAAGCAGCAAGAATGGTGGGACACGTGTGCGCAAAGTGAAGGGGGTGATTTTGGAGGAGGTTCATAGCAAAGTGTCTTTTACTATAATAATCTTTTTAATATTAAACGTTCACTATAGTTTTTTCTTTCTTTTTTATTTTAAAAAGAGAAAAATTTCAAAACAAGATAATAGGAAAATGGCAATAATTAATACAGTGCATATTGTTATCTTCAGAGTAGTTACTCAGGGTACAAGATCTAGGCAAGAGATGTTGTCCAAACAATATTAGCCCAAGTCTTTCTTTGCAATGAACTAAGAGAAACTAGCAGTATAACTATCTTAACTGTCTTATATATATATATATATATATATATATATATATATATAATTTTTTTCCTTTTCATTTTCTTCTTTTCTCCTTTCCTCCATCATATTTCTCTTTTCTTTTGCACAGTTGCTTTCCAACTCACAAAAGCTATTGTACACTTTGCATCCTATTTACTCCTTCACTTTCTCACACTAGTGAGACTATACGATGTTTACACATGTGCGTGAGTCTGATTTATTTCACTTATGAGTATGGTCTCAAGTTTCACCCATTTACCTATAAAATTCCCCAGTTGATCCTTCTTTATGGCTGAGTGGTACTCCATTATATAAAAAAGAACACATCTTTTTTATCCATTCCTTGGTAACGGGCATTTGGGTTGTTTCCAAGATTTAGCTATTACAAAGTGTGCTGCTATAAACATGGGTGCACATATATCGCTGTGGTGTGATGTTTTTAATTCTTCTGGGAAGATATCCATAAGAGTACTACATATTTTTTAATCATACCTCATATTAGTAGTGGTGGTTAGTGGTAGAAGTACTAGTAATAACCAGTAATAGCAGAAGCCCTGCTAGCAGTGTGGAAATACTGGAGCGGGTAAGAAGGGCACTAACAGGAATTGCAGTCTTGGCGGTAGTAACAGTAGAAAGCTGGCAGTGGCAGGGGAGGTGGCGACGGCGGTGGTGAAGTCCTAACCGTGGGCAGTGGGAGCAGCAGCACTGCGGGGACTCGGGAGCAGTAGCGAGGAGGCACTAGCGTGGTCACAGCAGCAGCCAGGGCAGAGCAGAGCTGAAGCAGCCAGGTGCCAGGGGAAGGAGGCGAGGGTGGGAGAACTCAGGCCCTTTCTCTGCAGGTTGGAAGAGTGGGTTCAGCTTCTGGAAACAGAAGAAAGGGGTCAGGGCAGATGGAGCTGGCAGAAAAGAAATGAAGCCCACAGAGCCTGACAGACTGATGCTGACCAAGCCCAAGTCAGCTCGGTGAGAGGACCTGACTCAGTCTTGGGAAGGAGGGCGGGGAATGGGCTCCAGGGACCCACTTCCTGCTGCTCCAAGGGACCTGCTTAGAGGATTGGCTGCTGGGCTTATGCGTGAGCACCAGCTTCACGGTCCAGCTCCTCAGCTGCCAGAGGCACAAGTCAGCAGCAGAGCTGGCACCCACCCAGGCCTTGGGAACTCAGTGTCCTCACACTGCTAAGGGTGGGGATCCCCGGGAAAAGCCTGAAGACAGGGCATCCCCACGCAAGGAGGCTCATCCAGAAGAGTGAGTGGAGGTGAACTGGAGCCAAGACTGTTCCTCGGGCTTCCCAGGAAGCTTCTGTCCTGTGGCTGTTTGGAATCTGATCTCGTTAGACTTCCGGGCCTAGGGCCCTCTACAGAACAGTTCACTCCGTCATTGTCCTGCTTCTGGGACTTTGCATGTACTGCCCTTTCCCCAAAAATGCCCTTCTTCGCTCTTCTACCTTCCTAATTTCTACCCATTTCTTTAAGCCTGTCCCAGGGCTGTCTCCTCCAGGAAGCCCTCCTGGACTCCCCAGCCCTTGCTGTCTGGTCAGGGCACACATTCCTCTTTGCACCCACAACTTTGGGCTCCAGCTGCTACTATGCATGCCACAAGCATAACCTGAACATCCACTCTGATTCTCCTGCCAGTGCCTGTCCGCTTGGGGCTTAGAGTTCTGTGAGGCAGATGATGTGGATCCTTACCCTAGCCCTGCCAATGGGAAAGGCCGTGGGGTTGGCAGAGGCTGCCAGCTCTATGCAGCTACTGGGTGTTCACAACCCATCGCTACATAAGAGAGTAGCACCAAGTCTGTGACCCAAGTTACCACTCAAGTCAAATGTGCAGCTGCCTGTCACCTGTGTGGAGGAAGGAGGAGTCGAAATATCTGGGGAACTCTTGAAGTAGCCCAAGGGCTCATCAGGGAGAGCTGGAGTGGAGGGCACTTCTGCTCAGCTTGGCCTATGATTTCTCAGCAGATTCCAAGGAAGAAACAAAAAGCAGGTACCCAGAAACCCAGTGAGGTGGCTCTTCAGGGAGCTCAGTTTGAAGAGAAGGCACGTGGACTAGAAAAAGCAGACACAGAGCCCCAAAATGCCTCCATGATCAGGAAATCACTGTATCAGAATCCAGTCACATACACATGCCAGTGGCTTTGGTCATCAAGAAAAACAGAGAACTGAGGTTGTCAAGCCTGACTATGCCTTTAAAATCTTCAGAGGCCAACTTCACCTCCCAAACCAATTAATCCCAATCTCTGAGGGCAGGGCCTAGAGAGATAGTAATTGTTTTTGTTTTGTTTTGTTTTGTTTCTTGGTACCAGGAGCTGAACTCAGGATCTTGCACTTGCCAGGCAGGCCCTTGTGCTGCTGAGCTATATCCCTGGCCCCTGGTCTTAGAGTTTCCAGGTGATTCTGATGCCGGGGCTGCTACCCATCTCTACAGTATCCTCATGCCCAGGAGGCACGGCAGTGAAAGATGATAGGGAAACACGTTATAACAGGTATGCTTCATCTAGGGCACACTACATTTAAAAGGACAACTTCAGTTATCCCAGAAACCCAGCTCTGCAGAAGAGCTCTGCAGAGAGGAGAGAACCCAAGTCTGGTGACGGACAGATACCACACTCTGCCACTTAGTCGTTGCGTGACTTGGGGCAAGTCGGTGAACATCTCTGAACCTCAGTTTCCTCATCCATAACAGGAGGACTACCAGGCCACCAGTCCCAGAAGGTTGCTTTGACAATTAGTTAAAAGGAAGTAGGAAAAGTATGCAGAGCTCAGTGACTATGAACTCTCATCCCTCTAACCCAGAAGGTTGCAGACCATAAGGCATCTGTGTCCAGAGATGGCCCTGAACATGCTCACATGTTAGCAAGCTAAGAAAGATCCAGCTTCTAAGTAGGTGATCCCTGGGGGAGCTGTGGGCAGACTCTGACTCAATGGGCAGCTGTTTCTGGTCCTAGGAGCAGCTCTAAATCCAGGAAATGACAGGGACTTCCCACAACTCTGGAGTCCTTTGGTTTCACAACAACCCCCCCCCTCCCGCCGCCACCACACACACACATAGAGAAGCTTATCTCTACCAAAAGGCAGAACCTGGTTGCTGGGTGTTTCATTTCCTCCTGCTGGGCCCCCAGCCTTACAAACAGCCATCCAGAGCGTGTGCTCCTGAGGCAGGGCCCCTTCCGGGCCGTGGGATGTGGTCCCCGCCCTTGTTTAGTGGGAAGCCTGGTGTGGCTGCTGACGTCCACTAGTGAGGAGGGGGATCGGGCGCACAAGGACAGGGTGCCAGAGAGCTGCTGGGCCTTTCCTCATCTTTCCCAAGGTCATCATTCTTCCTAGGATTGCAATTCCCACTCCAACCTGCACCAGCCCTTTGCACATCTGTAAAGTGGGATGGGGACATGTGGCAATTAATCCAGTGATCCCCTAAGATCCTGGCTTTGGGGAGTTATGTGAAAGGAGTCCTATGGCCTACACTCACATTTTAATGAAAGATGACAGCAAACAGGAAAAGGTCAAGGCAGATCGGACTGTACAAGGGGTCCAGGCAGAACAATGAAAATTAAGTGTCGTGGGGTAAAGGGAAAGCTTCCTGCTCCACGATCTTCTTTCCGTTCTCTGCTCAATCCTTAATTTGACAGGACACTGTCGGGCCGGGGAAACCCCAGAATGTGCCAGTGTCTGCACCCAACCAAAGGGACAAGCCCCCTTGTGTTACATGTTGTGGGGGGTATTGGAAGGAGCAAAGAGCGCTGGCACACGAGCATCCTGGATCTAGCGGAGCCTCTCCTCACCCTCTGGGAGTTCTAAATTTGTAGCAGATGGTTGGGTTTGAGAGGCCAGCTCAAGCCAGGCGGGCAGAATGTCACCCAGTTTCTGGGCATCTCTGAGAGCACATTGTAGCAGGAGCTGATGATGTCTGTGATAAATGAGTCCCTCGGTGGATCTTTACATCATGAAGTGGAGTGTTTGCGGTTAGCCCTGAGAGGAAGGGAAGGAGGGGAGATGGAGGCTGGAGAGGGAGACAGGACAGGATGCGTCCAGCACCCCCCCCCAGCCTCCCGTCCTCCTTCCTGGCTGCTTCCTTTCCTCCCACCACGGTTGCTGAGCTCCAGGCTGGCTGAGAGACCGCAGGGATGAAGCAGACACCATGCCTGTCCCCCATCGGGCAGGAAGAGCAGCCCAGCATGATCAGTTCTGCGGCAGGGAGGCTGTGGGGACACAGATCTAGCCTGATCTGATGACTTAAGGGGGACTGAGGGTGGACAGAACATTTCTGGCAGAGGGGACTTCAGGGGGAAGAAAAGGAAAGCTTTGGGGGCTAGAATACAAGAGGCAGAGACGGAGGCAGCAGACACGGATAACTGAAGGGAGATACGACCCAAATGGCCTCAGGTCCAGGGCTGGGGAGCTTGGACTTTACTTAGAGGCCAGAGGGAGTCTGGGTAAGGTTTTCCCAAAGGACAACGGCTAGGGCTGGAGGGAGGAGAATGGGTGGAAGGGAAAGCACCCAGGGGCTGCTCTGTGTATGCAAAGTGCACTTTGAGGGGCTGTTCTTTCCTGTCCACCTCACTGGGATGGTCAGCCCCCCACCCACACAAGCCTCGGAGGTGTCTGGAAAGAGCAAGGCCACACCTGACAAAGCCTCCTTTGTGGGGAACCCGGGACTCACAGAGGCACAGTGCTCTGCTGCCCTCTAGTGAGACTTAGAGATGCTTCCCTCCAGGGCCCAGCCCGTGGCTGAGGAGTTTCCCAGCACGCCTTTCTTCCATTCCATCCCTCCATCCTGGGACCGGTCCCATCGCTCCTGAGGAAGAGTGAGCAGGTGCAGCCTGCGAATAGAGGACAAACTCAAGGAGGGGGAGGAGGGGGAGAGGCATATAGAGGAACTCAGCCCCAGCTGTGAGAATGGCACCACTCCCTAGGGCCTGGTTATTGCATCTGTGATTGCCTCAAATGAATGAGCACCACTGTGATGCCAGCAGGAGCTGTGATGGTGGTGGTGGGAATGGTAGAAATGTTGATGATGGTGGCGTGCATGGGTAGCAGTGAAGCAATGCTGACTGCATACATATCCGTGGTGACAGCAGAGCTCTGATGCTGATGGCAGTGGGCTTATGGTGGTGGCGGTAATGAAAAGAATGGAGGTAGAAATGGTTGCTTATGTGGGTCAAAAGCCACCACAGATAGTCTTGGATGTGTCTTTTGGTGGCTGTGTGCCTTGCTCCTCTTAGGCTCGTGCCTCGCATGGAATGGCTGAGTCCGAGGGTAAGAATATGTATAGTTTACGGGGAATGGTCAAGCAGAAATATGAGGACATTTGCACTCTCCCCTGTTCCTTGAGAGGTGCAGGTGTACCTCTGCAAGAGCTTAGTGCAGTGTGCCTTTACTTGTGTGCACTCTGGGGGCGGTGTGCAGGGGCATCTTCTGCAGTTTTAATTTCATTTCCCCAGTGACTGGTCACAGTAGGCAGATTTTCATACGTTCATCAGACATGTGGGCATCGTCCTCTATGAAATGTCAGTTCAAATCCAGTCATCACTCCTAAATTCAGTTGTGAATTTCTTATTGGCTTGTAGAAGCACCATGTATATTGTGGGTATAAGTATTTTGTGAGAGGTATGTATTATGAATGACTTTCATGGGTGGTGGCTTCCTTTAACTTTCAAATGGGATCTTTTGATGAACAGCAATTTCTAATTTTAATGCGAGCCAATGCATCAATACTTTTATTAATGCTTTGAAAGTGAGATTTGAGGCAATCTTTGTCAATTCCTAATGCTGTAAAGACATTATCTAGATTTTCTTCTAAACACAAGTCTATAATTATTTCAAATTGATATGGTACATGATGTGAAGGATGGCATTAAGGATTAATTCTTTCTCTATATGGTTATCTGATAAGTCCAGGTTAATTTACTGACAAGAACATTTTCTCCCAGATTAATTGCAGTGGTTTCTTTGTCACCGTCAGGAGACACATGTGTGGGTGTGTTGTGGGGGGCTCCTTGGTTTCATTCACCCATCTTTACCCCAGCACCATATTATTTTGACTATTGTAGCTTTTGTATTAAGTCTTGGTAGCAAGTAGTATAAGTCCTCAAATTTTGCTCTCCTTCAGTATTACCTTAGCTATCATGGCTATTCAAATTTTCACATAGATTTTGATTTAGGTTCAATTTTTTAAATAAATATGTGTTTTTAGTGCATGATGGTCACATGCCTTGTGGGGAATTGGCACAAGTACATAACATATCTCAGTTCTTTTCTTATCCCTTTCCCCTCCTACCACCTCTCAGGCCCCTTTCCATTTTCAAAATATCTGTCTCTCTACTTCCTTTCATCTGTTTTTATTTTGCAATTTATTTATCTTTTTTGGGTTTCTCACATAGGAGAAATTATGTGGCATTTAAGCTTGTGTGCCTGATTTATTTCACTTAACATTATGGCCTCAACATACAACCATGTTCCTGCGAAGGATTCAAGTTTATCTTTCTCTATGGCACAACAGTACCCCATTGTATGTGGATATCACCTCTTCATTATCCATTCCTCTGTTGATGGACATACAGGCTACTTCCAAGATTTAGCTATTATGAATTGTACTTCTATAAACATGGATATGCATATATTACTATAATATGATGTCTTTAACTCTTTTGGGAAGGTAACTAGAAGAGGAATAGTTGGGTCAAATGGAATTTCAAATTTCTTGAGGACTCTCTATACTGACTTCCACAGTGGTTGTACTAGTTTACATTCTTGCCAACAGTGTAGAAAGGTTCCTTTTTCCTTGCAGCCTCATGAACATTAGTTACTGTTTGATTTCTTGATGGCGGCCATTCTTTCTGGAGCAAGATGGAATCTCAGTGTTAATTACATCTTAATTTACATCTCTCTAATAGCCAGCTATGTTGAACATTTTTTTCATGTATTCATTGGCTATTGTACTTCTCCTGAGAAATGTCTATTTATTTCATTTGCCCATCTTTTGATTGGGTTGTTTATTTTGGGGGTCAATTTTTTTAGTTCTTTATAATATGTTTTACGTAGTGGTCCTCTGTTTGAGGAATAGCTGGCAAAAATGTTTTCCCATTTATAGGTTGTCTCTTCACTCTGTTGGTTGTTTCCTTTGCTGGGAAGCTTTTAAATTTGATACAATCACATTTTGTGATTCTTGGTACTATTTCTTCTGCCATTGGTGTTCTGTTCAGAAAGTCTTTGCCTACACCTATGCCTTTAAGAGTTTTACCTATCTTATCTTCTAGTACATTCTTTTTGTGTCAACATTTAGATCCTTGATCCACTTTGATTTTAGTTTAGTACATAGTGATAGTTTTGGGTCTACACTGAATCTTCTGCATGTCAGTAGCCAGTTTTCCAAGCACCATTTTTAAAGGGGCTATCTTTCTTCCACTGTATATTTCTAGCCCTTAACCAAAGATCAAATAGATTAATGTGCCTGGGGTGGTTTCTGCATCCTCTATTCTGTTCCATGGATCCATATGTCTGTTTTTGTGCCAGTACCATATTGTTTTTATCACTGTGGCTTTGTAATATAACTTCAGGGATGTGATTCCTCCTGCTTTGCTCTTGTTACCCAGGATTGCTTTCACTATTCTGGACCTTTTTGGGGTCCATATGTATTTTAGGAATGTTTTCTCTATTTCTGAGATGAATGCCACAGCTCTTTTGATTGGGAGTGCATTAAATCTGTAATATCAACTTTGGAAGTATGGTCATTTTGACCTAATCAGGAACAAGGGACATATTTCTATTTTCTGATATCCTCTATGATCTCCTTTTTCAGAATATTGTAGTTTCCATAGTAGAGGTCTTTCATTTCCTTGTTTATTTTAATTCCTAAGTATTTCATTTTTCTTGATGCTATTGTAAATGGTATGGTTTTCCTAATTTATTTCCCTGTAAGTTCATTATTGGTGTAAAGGAATGCTATTATGTGTTGATTCTATACCATAATACATTGTTGAATTTGGTTATTAAATCTAGAAATCTTTTGGTGGAATATTTTGGATCTTCTATGTAGAGATCATTTCATTTGCAAATAAGAATAATTTGATTTCTTGCTTTCCTGTGAATGTTCCTTTTATTTCTTTCTCTTACCTGATTGCTCTGATTAATTTTTCAAGTACAGTATTTGAACAGGAGTGGTGATAGTGGACATGCTTATCTTCTTCCAGCTTTCAGATTTCCCCATATTATATGGTATTGGCAGAGGTTTATCATAAATGGATTTTATCAGATCGAGAAAGATCTTTTTATACCTGTTTTCTTCAGTTTTTTAATTATGAATGGATGCTGAATTTTGTCAGAGGCTTTTTCTGCATCTGTTGAGATTAACATGTAATTATTGTCTTTGTTTCTATTTATGTAATATATTACATTTACTAATTTGCATATGTTGAACCACCCTCACATCCCTAAGATGAAGCCTACGTGGACATGGCATATGATGTTTTTGATGACTTGTTGCATTCTGATTGCAAATATCTTGTTGAGGATTTTGCATCTATGTTTATTAAAGAGATTGGTCTGTCATTTTCTTTTTTGGTTGCATCCTTGTCTGATTTTGGAATTAGGGTAATACTAGCTTCCAGGAGTGACTTTAGTAGTACTCCTTCCCTTTAGATTTTATTAACGTGTTTGAGGAATATCAGTGTTAGATCTCTGAAGTTCATGTAGAATTGAGCAGTGAATATATCAGGACCTGAGCTTTTCTTAGTTGATGGGTTTTATATTACTGTTTCAATTTCATTCCCTGCTATTGGAGTATTCAAAGTTTTAGTATCATCTTGGTTCATTTTTGGTAATTCATGTGTACGTAGCAATTTACCCATTTCTTTTGAACTCTCCAATTTATTGGCAGGTTTGCAAAGTAGTTGTCAGTAATCTTGGTTTCAGCAAGATTCATTGTGATTTCACCTAAAAAGGTGCCATTGATCTGAAGCTTTTCTTTCCTTTTTTGTTAAGATTGGCTAAGGTTTTGTCTATTCTGTTTATTCTTTCAAGAATGAGCTCTTGGATTGTTGACTCTTTATACTACATTTTTAAGTCTCTATTTTATTGATTTCTGCTGTGAGCTTTATAATTTTCTCTTAAACTAGCTTTGGGTTTGTCTTTCTTTCTAGGACCTTGAGGTGCATCATTAGGACTCAGTCTTTTTCTGATGTGGACATTCACAACTGTAAACTTCCCTCTTGGGACTGTTTTCACTGTGTCACATAAGTCTGACGTGTTCTACTGGCATTATCATTTAATTGTAGGAACTGTCTTATTTCTTTCTTGATATCTTCTGTAATCCATTGATTATTCAAGGGTGTGTTATTTAATTTCCATACATTTGCATAATTTCTGTGGCTTCTTTTGCCATTGAGTTCTAAGTTACATTGTGCTATGGGCCTGATATGATGCATGGTATAATTTTGATTGTTTTGCATTAATTTAAGGGTGCTTTATTGGCTAGTATGTGTTCTATTTGGAAAAAGTTTCATGTACTGCTGAGAAGAATGTATATTCTGTTGCTCTTGAGTGGAACACTATAGATATCTCTTAAGCCCATTTGTTCAGAGGTGTTGTTCAGCTCTGATGTTTCTTTGTTAATTTTTTGTCTAGTTGATCCATCTGCTTGTGACAGTGAGGTACTGAGGCACTCATTATAATTGTGTTTATATTTATCTCATCTTTTATGTCCAATATTACTTGCTTTATGAAGTTGGATGTGCCATTGTTTAGTACATGTATGATAATAATTGATCTTTTTTCCTGTTCAGTTGTTCCCTTAACCAATACTTAGTGACCTTCCTTGCCTCTTCCGATCAGTTTTGGCTTGAAGACCACTTTGCCTAAAAATAGGATAGCTACTCTTGCTTGTTTCTGGGTTCCCATTGCGTGGAATATTGTTTTCCATCCTTTTGTTAGTCTGTATAAATTTCTTTTTGGTTAAATGTGTTTCTTAAAAAAAAATGTGTTTCTTGTCTAGAGCATACCACTGTACTTCGTTTCTTGATCTATCCTGCCAATCCATGTCTTTTTATTGGATAACTGAGACCATCCATGTTAAGAGTTATTCCTGAAAAGTATTGACTTACTCTTCTCATCACATTAGTTTGCCATTGCTGATTTCTATTCCTTCCCTTCTTAACTGCTCTCCCTACCTGGTGTGCTCCCTCTGCTATACATTTTGGTAGTGTTTGCTTCACTATCTCTTCCTAGAATATCCTTGAGTGTTTTTTGCAGTGCAGATTTGGTGGTCATGAATTTCTTTAGGTATGCTTTACCATTTTAATATCATTTCTACATCAATTTTGAAAGATAGTTTTGTAGGATATATCGGAGTAGACTGCAAGTTGTTTTCTTTTAGGGCTTGGAACACTTCATTCCAAGTTCTCCTGGCCTTTAAGATTCATGTTGAGAAGTCTGCTATAATTTTAATGGGTTTACATTTATAAGCGATTTGTTGCTTTTCTCTGAAATAGCTTTTAAGATTCTGTTCTTGCCTTGGACTTCTAGGAGTTTGCATATAAGGTGTTGTGGAGTGGTTCTTTTCTGATTGTGGCTATTTTGGGTTCTATATGCCTCACTTATTCACATGTTAAATTTTTCTCCCGTGTTTGGAAGGCTTTCTGCTATTATTTCAGTAAACACACGTTTTACCCCACTTGTGCTGATTCCTGACTTTTGATGAATTCTCACTAATCTTAGGTTATTTACATCATAAAGCAGCTGTTGGACCCATTTTTCATATTCTCTTGTTGTTTTTAAGATGTCCCTCATTAACTGGTCACTGACACCTTCCCTGTCTTCTAGCTCTGACACTTTGTTCTCACCCTAGTCATGTCTGTATGCCCATGCTTATACTTTTCAAGGAATTTTCAATCTCCCAAATTTGTTTGGTAACTTTGTATGGACTCTGATTATTTTCTTTAGTGGGAATTTGTATTTGGAATCATTTTTCAGTTCAGCTAGTTTCTTATTCGTGTCTTCCATAGACTCACTCATTGCGTTCTTTATTGGGTCCATTGCCCATTGAGCTTTATCTTCTTTACACTACTCAAGCACCTTATTGATCTGTTTTATCATTTCCTCTACTATCCTCTCAAGTAATTCAGCTGTGGGGCTTTTGATATCCTCTCCCTGCATGCCCCATGGATCAGTTTTGGAGGAGTTAGGCATTTGGGGAAGCATTTTGTCACATTGTCTTCTCATCTTTCTATTTTTTGTTTGTTTATTTGTGTTTGTGTGTGTATGTCTGTGTGTGTGTACACACGTGCACATGTGCTGGGGCTTGCATGTTGATTATAGTGGAAAATTTTGTTGCTAGAGATCTCTTTAGGTAAAGTCTGCTTTTCAACGATGCCCTCTGGGCATAGCTAACTATAAGCTTTTGCCTCTGGATCCAACCACCTCTGTTTTTCTGGGTGGGGGACTGCAGCATATTTGGCTTAGTACTCAGTTCTCAGGGAATAAGCCATAGTATTGTTAATGATACAAAGGCAGTCTAGATATTGGCATACAGAGATAATCAATTAACAGCAACAACTATGTCATCTTAGCTATAGTAATAAAATCAGCAACAACAATAACATCAAAGGCATATCCGAAGAACCAATAATGTGCCACCCTTAACTGTAGAAAAGAGAGCTATATTTATAGTATAAACACTAAGATAATCCAAGTTTTTTTTTTTTGCGGTACTGGGGATCGAACTCAGGACCCTGCGCTTGCTAGGCAAGCACTTATTCCACTGAGCTATATCCCCAGCCCTAAGATAATCCAAATATTGACCTACAATAAATATCTACTAAATGGAACAACTTTATTTCCACTAACAATAGAACTATATTCAACACAAAGAGCATAGAGCTAATATCTAAAAATTCATAGAGCTCAATAGTTGTGCTAATAAATACAGAAGGGGTAGGGACCTAGAGAATGAGAAAAGGAAATTTGAAATATTCATCAATGGGAAATGAGAAGGAGAGAAGAAAAGTGAGATAGAGGGTCCTATTGAAGAGTAAAAGGAAGTTAATAGAATTAGATAACAGCAATAGAAAAAATGAATGAGAAAAAGAAAAAACAGAGAACAGAGCAAAATAAAGGGGAAAAAAGGAAAATAAGAAGAAAAAATCTTAATCTCAAAACCCTTAAAGAAAGAAAGAAAGAAAGAAAGAAAGAAACCAATAGAGGAAAAAGTAAGAGAAAAGAAAAAGAAAAAAATTGAGTCAATTTTAAAAATTTATTTGTGTTTTTCAATGAATTCTTCTTTCCAGGATCTGCATGCAGCCTTGGAATCCAGCAAGTCAAAATTTTTTCTGTGGCTTTTTGGGAGGCCAGTGCTGTAGGCCCGGTCTGTTTTTCCTCCCTGGGTCTGTCGACTCCCCAGGCTTATCTTCTCTCCTGGGCGTTGGCTTTGTCTATGATCAGTTGACCACTGGTCTGTGCCTCTGCTGCCCAGTATCAAGGGAAAACAAAACACACATCCAGCTTCGAGTTTGTGGGTGGTCACAACTGGGAGGCAAAAACCTTTGGGTGCAGATTTGGCCAGAGATGAGTACCATGCAAGAGGCAGGCTCATCTTCTGACCATGCAGGGCCCAAAACTTACATGTTGAAGCCTTATATTAACCCCAGTATCTCACAGTGTGATCTTATTCAGAAACAGCCATTGCACATGAGATTAAGATGAGGTTAGAACCTGTCCTCATTTCCTAAGAAAGTGAATTTGGAAGTGCTGCCTCTGGCTCTGTTACTGGGAGTTTGTGTAAGACTGATATTTTTGCTTCCTTAATTGTTTGGAAGGTTCCCAAGCACCCAGGCCAAGAGTTTCCTCTGTGGGGAGGCTTTTGATTACAAATTCAACTTGTTTAACAGATGCAAAACTATTTAGATAGTCTACTCTGTTCTCCTATACATTTTAGTAAGTTGAATTTTTTGAGGAACATGTCTCTGAATTCATAAAGATTATCAAGTTCAGATTTATTAGCATAAAGATGTTTGTAATATCTTCACGTGATTAATGTCTCTAAGTTATGCAGCCAATGCCCTTTTTATTTTTAATGTTGATAATTTCCATCTTTTCATTTCAGTTTTTAGTAGTTTGCTAGGCCTTTATACAAGTCAATGACCTTATCAAAAACCCAACTTTTGACTCTGTTGATGTATTCTGTTAAATGCCAACTATGTATTTCACTGATCTCTGCTCTTAGCTGTGTAATTTCTTAATCTCTTTTTTTGGGTTTAGTGTGCTATTCTTTCTCTAGCTTCCTGTGATGGAAAATTTGATGACCATTTCTTTTAACCTTCTTTCTTTTCCAATATAAACATAAAGATTTCCCTCTGAGATCTACTCATATATATTACACTTGCATTACTGTCTTTTTCAAAATATTTCTAATGCCCATTGTGATTTCCTTTTTGATCTAGAGGTCATGTAGAAGTGTTCTTATTTGATTTCCAAACATTTCGGGGATTTTCTAGTTATCTTCTTTTTATTGATTCTAGGTTAATTCTTCTGTGGTCAGGAAACATACTCAATGTATGTAATTTCTATCATTTGAGATTTTGGGGGCTTGCTTCCCAGCCCACTCTCTATGGTGGGAAATGTTTCCTGTGGAGCACAGGAGAATGTGTTTGCTACAGTTACAGAGTTTAGTGTTCTGTACTGTAGTCTAGATAGCTGCATTGCTCAAATCTCCTGTATCTTTAATGAAATTTTACCTGTTGTTCTACAAGTTACTGAAAGAGTTGTGTTACACTTATCATCTGTGATGATGGGGTTTGTAATTCTATTATTGGATGAATACAATGTAAGATTATTATGCTTTCCTGTTGGGTCCTATAAAATACATCTCATTGCCTCTATTGATACTTCTTTTTTAATTTTAAAGAAAAAAACAATGATACAGAGCTTCAAGCAAGATAATAGGAGATTAACAATGGTTAATATGTTGTATATTGTTATCCTCAAAGTAGTTGCTCAGATTATAACATATAAGCATGAAAGATTAATCTGACAATATAAGCACAAACCATTTTTTTAATGAATAGAAATTAGTATATTTATCTTAGCTATCTTGTGTATATGTATAAATATACATTTTTTCATTTCCATTCCTTCTTTTCTCTTTTCCCCCATCCAGTTGTTCTTTCCTTTTGAACAGTTTCTTTCCCTTTCACAATATCTAGTGTACATTTTGGATCTTATTTACTCTTTTGGTTTCTTACACCAGGGAACAATACATGTTTACACATGTGGGTCTGATTTATTTCACTTATGAGTATGGTCTCAAGTTGCATCCATTTACTTATAAATCTACTTTCTCTGATGTTAATACATGTTCCTTTGGTTAGGGTTTGTGTGATACAACTTTTTCTATTTTTCTTTTAATACATTTATTTTCTCATCTATTTGAATGACTTGTTCCTTTAACATTTTTTTCTTTGTAATACTGAGGATTGAATGTGAGGCTTGAACTCAGGGGAACTCTCCCACTCAGCTACACCTCCCAGTCCTTTTTATGTTCTGTTTTGAGTCAAGGTCTCACTGAGTGGCCCAGGCTGGTTTGAAACTTGTGATCTTCCTGCCTCAGCCTTCCAAATGTGTGCCTTTTTGCATTTTTTAAATACCAATACATTTTTGTATCCAGTGTGAAAATCTTTGACTTTTTTATTTGGAGTGTTTAGCCTATGTACGACTATCAATGTACAGTTGTCCTTCGGAACTTATGGAAAATTCATCCTAGGATGCCCTGAGGATACTAAGATCCATTGTGTTCAAATCCCCTGTATAAAATGGCATGGTAATTGCGTAAAACCTATGCAATCCTCATGTATACTTCATATCTAGATTACTTAAAATACTTGAAACAAGATAAATGCTATATAAATGGCTGTTGTACTGTGTTGTTTAGGAAATAATGACAAGAAATCTCTGTACATGTTCAGTGGAGATACATTTTTTTATAATATTTTCCACCCATGCTCGATTGAATCTGCTGATTGAGAACTTGAGCTCGCAGGTGGCCAGCTGAATTTACTGGTACAAATGGACTTAACTGGACCTTGCTTTTTATTTTCTGTTTGTTTCATTTATTCTTTGTGATTTTGTTTCTATTTTGTCCTCTTTTGAGTCAATCAAGGAGTTTTAATTCATTCTTCTCCTACTATCAGCTTTCTAATTTTAACTTTTATTTTTAAAACCATTGCCTTAAAGACTTTGCATCCCTGACCTATTACATCTATCTTAAACTGCTTTTGTAATGTCCTAAACAAGTGAAGAGCCAATTCCGCAATCTCACAGCCTAACTTCACTCACCCCTCCTAGCCTTTGTACTATTATCATGTACAATGATTCATAATAATGATACCCAGATATTCATATTTCTTCCACACAGCCACAGTAGTTTGGACACCCTTCTTTCTGGTGTCCTTTATTTCTTCCTGTAGTTTTATGTTTTTATATAGGATCTTTTTATTTTCATTCAACACCAAAACAACTTCTTTTGGTTTTTCTTGTAGTGATGACTGATCAGAGATGAATTAAATTAGCTTCTGCTTGTTTAAAAATAGCTACGTTACCTATCTTTGTGAAGGATATGTTTGCTGGGCATATAATTCTAGGTTGACTTTTTAAATTAATTAGTTAATTAACTTTTGGTACCAGGACCTTGCACTTTCCCGGCAGGTGCTTGTGCCACTGAGCTGTATCCCCAGCAACTTTATTATTTTTTAAACTCAATTTTTTCCAAATTTTTAAAGCACATGTTTGTGATATGTAAGGAATACTTTCATTATGAGAAATTGCTTCATTTACATATTGCATCTTAATCTTTTTTACTTGCCCCTCCTCTTCTCAAAATTCAGCTCTTTAAAAGATGTCATTCTGTTGTCTGTGAGTGTCTAGAATTTCTATTGGAAAATTGTTAGTGTTATGGTTGCTGATTTGAAGGCTGTGTATTTCTTCCTATAGCTGCTTTTAAGAGTTTTTCTTTGTCTTTGTTTTCCAATAGTTTTAAGATGTGCCAGGAGCTTGAATTTAATCCTTACTTCTCTTACATACTTGATCCAATATCTTGACAAGCATTGTTAACTCTACTCAAGACCTGAGCCTTTCTCTCCATTATCAGCCCAGAGTGAAAGCCAAAGTGAAGTGGCTGCGAGTGTGGCACATGATCAGGTCCCTCGAGCCTTTGGACCTCTTGTCTCCCAGACTCCCTCAGTGACTGCTCCAGCCCCTTGTTCTTATATTCCTTAAACACCTCAGCTGTGCTCTGCTACAGAACGTCTGTCTGCACTGGCAGAGATCTGCCTGAGATCATCTTCCCCCAAATATTTTTTGGTTGTTATTTTTTTTTTCCGGTAGCAGGAATCAAACTCAGGACCTTGTGCTTGCCAGGCAGGCACTTGTACCACTGAGCTATATCCCCAGCCTTTCCCCCAGATATTTGCTGTCTTAGCTAATTTACTTTATTCCTTAAAGCCTTTGTGCAAATGTTCCCTTCTCAATAAGGTATTTCATGGACCTCTTATTTAAACTACAACTTTCCCCAGTCCCAGCACTCTCAGTCCCCCTCACTCCTGACTGACATGTTTCATAGCACAGAGTCTCTTAACATAAAATATTTCTAGGCTTATTTTTCTTTTCTTTCCCACCTCATTAGAAGGCAGGAATTTATATCTGTTTTGTTCACTAATGTAAGTGCCTGGAAACCTGGAACATACAGGAGGCTTCATAAAAAACCTGCTCACAAATGCTCAGTTTGAGGGTAGCGGATGTATGCACTGTCAGGGCACAGAAGGCAAACTTGGCTGGTGCTCATGGAAGTCAAGAATGCACATACTCTGGCCCACATTGGGAACCCTGGTGCAAAATTGCCACCAAACAGCTCCCCAACCCCTAACACACCCTCACCCAGTCTTTGTACTTTCATCAGAACCCCCAGGGGGCAGTTCACAGAAGTGCAATCTGATTGAACAATGCACGGGAAAGTGCAAACGACCGATGGGCCTGAGCACTTTTAAGGGTCTTTAATGAGTCAACTTGTTCACTTACTGGCTTTCCAACTAAGAAGACAGACTCCCAAGGAAGGCAGCCAGGGGACTTACAGCGAGTAGTTCCTAGTTTAAAACTCTTGGATCTGCCATGCAGTGCTGATCTTTCCTGTAATGTTATCTCCCACTTACCTCTTTACCCATCTGAAAAGCAGGGACAGTAATTCCTGTCCTAGTCACCTCAGGGATTTGAAAATTACAATAGATGAAAGAAATCCAGAGTTGAAAATGATCCGGGAGATCATTTAGGGATTTTTATGTTTTTAGGTGATTCTCTACAACTGAAGGATCACTTTTAATTACACTGTCAAAATGGAATCTCAGAGCAACCATGTAAAAGAGGAGAGAGATCATTAACCCCTGTTCACAGGGGCGAAGTGGTGGCAAATTAGTGGCAGAGCTGGGGGCTGTGACTCTTTGTTCTGCAGAACCCTCCCTGGGGATGCAGCTGGAAGGTCTTGTAACGAAAACATCAGCGGCTTTGCCGGAAATCTCCAGGTCATGGGACGCTCACTGCCACCAGAGACAGTTCATTCCCTGGGAGGGGTGGCCTTGGTAGTTGGCTGCCATCTGCGGTGGCAGAGTGTAACATTGGAGTGGGGATGACTTTTAGGGCTTGTCACCTTGAGCTGTGTTTGGGTGAGAGGCACTTGCAAGGGTAGTGGGAGAGCCTCTCTGCACCCCACCCCTGCCTTCCTGAAGTGTGAGCCTTCTGCCCCCTCTACCTGAGGCCCACACACTACACTCTGGATTGGTCTCAGCTGCCTCCCCAGCCAGCCCGGGAGCTGGAAGCGGGTGTGGGATGAGCGATTGCCCAACACCCTCATGGGAACTCTCTGCTACTGTCAGAAGCCACATTAGGGAAATACATAACCAACCGTGCGACCTTGGACCACACGTGGCGTCCTCGAAGAGGCAGGGGCCCCTGTGTCCAAGCAGGTGCTGGCAACCTGCTCTCAGGCCTTCCCCGGACCTCTTCCCTCGCTGGGCGCTGAGCTGGGACCAAGCTGGAGCTGTCGGGAGGGCAGGGAGGGTGTGCGGGGACAGCAGCTAGAGCCTGGTCCTTCTCTGCCCCGGCTCTCTGTGACCTGGCTTCCTGCACCAGTCAGGGCCCGGACAAGGCTGGTCTGGGTGGTCCTGTGGGTCCGCTCCTGATGACCTGGCCAAGAGCAAGGGAGCCTCAGACTCCAGAACCCTCTAGCTGGAAAGCCCTGGCTTGAGATTTTCCAGACCGCGGAGGTGGGGATGAGGCGTAAATCTTTAACTAGCCTACCCCAGTCTGGCGGCGGGAGCTTTTCCGGATGGGTGGTTGCCTAGGACCTGGGGGCGGGTAAGGTGTGTGGCCAGTCTCAGGGTGCTGGAGAAGGGGGGTATCGGAGGGGAAAAGGAACGACACTTGGGAAGAGCCGAGGCCGTGCTCAGAGCCGGACATGGAGGAACGCGGCTCTCCTGACGGGTAAGCCGAGCTTCTGGGAGGTCGGGGAGCCCTGAACGCCGCTCCCAGTGGACAGAGGGGCAGGGACGCGGTTTTGCAACTCCTGTTGCTACCACAGGGACCCCTCGCGGAGCCTGGAACAAGGGCCAGAGGGGCAGGAAACGCCCATCCAAGTGGTGCTCAGGTGGGTATAAGGCGGTTAGGAGAAACCCGGGCGAGGATGGGACGGACGCAGACAACAGGAGGGCTCATGCGGCCTTTGCTTGGATCCCAGGGTGCGGCCCATGAGTGCGATCGAGCTTCGTCGAGGGGATCAGAGCGCGCTGCACTGCTCGGGCACCCGGACTCTACAAGTGAGGAACCTGCCGCTGCCAAAAGCCCAGGCAGGGGTGTCCCGGACCCCCTCCCCAGCATTCTTCCCTTACGCTCCTCCCTCTCCCAAACTGCCCGGCCCTCCGCGATCGCCCCTCCGTGTCCCGCCCCGCCCTAGGTGAGCCCCCCGGGCGGTGGCCCCGACGTGGCATTCCGGTTCGGCGCCGTGCTGGACGGGGCGCGCACGCAGGAGGACGTGTTCCGGGCATGCGGCGTGCGGCGTCTGGGCGAGCTGGCCCTGCGCGGGTGAGTGGGCCAGGCTCCTCCCTCTCGTGCTGCCCCCAGCTCGGCCGCGCGCCACCCGGGTCCCACCTCGCCCCTGCCGCCCTCAGCTTCTCCTGCACCGTCTTCACTTTCGGCCAGACCGGCTCCGGGAAGACCTACACGCTGACCGGACCTCCGCCCAAGGTGGGCCAGGCGCCAACGGCCCCCTCGCCAGTGTCCCTGCAAGTGATGGGCTCTAAGGAAGCTGAGGACCAGAGGAAAGGGACTTGCCCAGTTGGGCTCCTTACTAGCTTTTGGGTTCTTCCTCTGTTCAGTGAGGATTAAATGAGATATTATATGGCGGGCATCCACACAGTTCCTGGTGTACAGTAAGTGCCCTAAATAGAGGGTAGTTTATCACCGTGCTGCTGCAGCGGCCCACCTGGCCACAGGCTTAGCCAGCTTTGCCCTCAGGGGGAGGGGGTGCCCGTACCCCCCAACCTGGCTGGCATCATGCAGAGAACCTTCGCCTGGCTGTTGGACCGCGTGCAGCACCTGGGTGCCGTGGTCACCCTGCGCGCCTCTTACCTGGAGATCTACAATGAGCAGGTAGGGAGTTGAGGGGAAGGGCAACCCCTGAGGAAGGGGTTAGGCTGGAGGGCAGAAGGTGGGTGGAGACTCCTGTCCAGAAGGGCTAGTGCTGGATGGAGCCCATTTCGAGCAAACGCCCTTCCCTGCACCTCCTCCTCCAGGTTCGGGACTTGCTGAGTGTGGGGTCCCCCCGGCCGCTCCCGGTTCGCTGGAACAAGACCCGGGGCTTCTATGTGGAGCAGCTTCGGGTGGTGGAGATCGCGGGTCTGGAGTCCCTGATGGAACTTCTGCAGATGGGTGCGGCTCCTTCAGGGAAGCTCTGGGGTGCGGGTGCCCTCGCTGGGGCCCAGGATGGAGCTGGGGCTTCAGCAATGTCTTGGAAAAGCACCTGCAAAGCTACAATTCAAAGACACAGCCCAAGGCTGTGGGCCTCAGTCCCCACCCTGTCCCCAGGGCTGGCTGCTTGTGCCTTCCAAGCTCCTTCCAGGCCCATGCCATCTCCCACCCTGCCACTTTCTTTGCCACCTCCAGGTTCCCCCTGCCAGCCCCCGTCTGCTGCAGGCCGCTTACCTGTTGTCTCCAGAGCCTCCACTCTTCTGATGCCTTGAGGGCAAAGGTCACACCTCTGAGCCACCCTCTAAGGCCCTTCCCTCCCAGCCTCACCCATTCCTCAGGATTTAGTGAGCAGCTCCCTCTGGCAGGCGCAGAGGACGCGGGGACTCTGGATTCTGGCCCCAGCGTGGTGCTGCTCCTCTCAGCTGAGCTCTCGGCCTCCATGTCTCTCCCTTCCACATGACAACAGAGCAGTGTTCAGGAGATGAGAATCTGTCTTCCTTGTGCTCCTCTGGCTGCTGGACCAGATCTGCCTGGGACCACCGCTTCCCCTCTCTGTGCCTTTGCTCTGCTGCCCATCCGCCCATGCCTATGCTCCTTTGCCTTCCTCTCCTGGCCTGTGCTTCCTGCACTGTGCAGCTCCTGACGTTCCCTCCAGGTCTCAGCCAAAGGAGGAGCTCTGCTCACACTCTCAACCAGGCCTCCAGCCGCAGCCACGCGCTGCTTACACTGCACATCAGCCGCCCCAGGGTGAGTGCCCAGGGCCACCCTGCAAGGGTCTTCCACTGCTGGGCACCCTTGGCCTTGTGACTGCAGTGGGGACAGTACCTCCCAAGTCCCCATCGAGCCCTATGTCCCAGCCCCAGACCCAGCAGATGCCTCCCGCGGGTCCTGGGGAGCTCCCTGCTGGTGGGAAGCTGTGCTTTGTGGACCTGGCGGGCAGTGAGAAGGTGACGACCACAGGATCCCGTGGGGAGCTGATGCTTGAGGCCAACAGCATCAACCGCAGCCTGCTGGCCCTGGGTGAGACCTGGGACCCACACCGCGGGGCCAGAGGCAGTGCAGTGTGTAGGTGTCCACTGACAGCTGTGGTCCAGGAGCCACAGGCCTCCTCCAGCCGTGACTCAGCTGCTGACCTCTGGTCCCCATCCAGAGCATTGCCACCCCTCCACATGCTGTCAGGGCCTGAGAGTTACATCCTAACTCAGGACGTAGACGCACTGCGCCACAGAGTGTGACCTCTCAGAGGCATTCAGCCTGTCCCTCCTGGCCTTGGGAAGGCTGAGGCCCAGAACGGGGAAGGGAAGGACCTGGGCTCCACCCTGGTTATTAGACTGAGATCCCAAGATCTGTATCAGGTGTAGGTGCTGCTCCGGAGACTCCTTTCCATTCAGCCATTGGTTAGAAGTTCCCTAAGTCCCTGCCGTGTGCTAGGCCTTCTACTGGGCATTGGGGATTGGGGTGGACAGGGCCAACTGTGCACCCTGGGGATCCCAAGTCTGGTGGTGAACACCAGAGTGTGGGTCAGGAGATCATGTAGACGGGTGGCTGTAGCGTCACCTGGAGGCTATGACAGCCATTCAGTGTTCCAGCAAGATGGCTTTGGACAAGTGCTCTAACCTTTCTGGGGCTTGCTGTGTCTCCCCCCCAGGTCACTGCATTTCCCTGTTGCTGGACCCACAGCGGAAGCAGAGCCATATTCCTTTCAGGGACAGCAAGCTCACCATGTTGCTGGCAGACTCACTGGGGGGCCGAGGGATCACCCTCATGGTACCCAAGGGGTACTGCAGAGAGGGTATGGTCCCAAGAAAGAGCTCCTGAAATGAGCACTCAGGAGGTGTCCTTCCCAGGTGGCCTGCGTGTCCCCCTCTGCCCAGTGCCTTCCTGAGACTCTCAGCACCCTACGATATGCAAGCCGAGCTCAGCGGGTCACCACCCGGCCGCAGGCCCCCAAGGTGAATGGAGGGACAGTCTGACAGAGGGACAGGAGGAATGCTTGGTCTCCCATGGTCAGACTATCTTCAGAGCCTGAGCTGGCCTCACAGTTAAAGTCTGGGACTGAGTCTGAGTTGGGATTTGGAAATGGTGTAACCATGGTTGAGTAGGAGGGGGTCAGGGTCCCAGCTGAGGTCAGTAGTTGGTTTGGGAAGGTCTAGGGTTGGGGTCTGAGTCAGGGTATGACTCAGGGTTTAGCTGTGGTCTTAGTTTGGATAACGGCTAAGTCTAAGTTGAGCTGGAGTCTAACATGGAATCATTCTTGGGGTCAGAACGTCGGTGAAGTTTAGGACTAAACTGAGTTTGGAGTTGGACTTAGAACCAAATGCAGTGAGGATTGGGACCCTTGGGATGATGTGGTTCCAACAAGCTGCTGCTCCAGGCTGGCTGCTGGCCCGCCAGGGAAGCATGGGCTGGATCTGGGGTTCCCTTTGCTAGCACACCTGACAGTTCTGTGCAGTGCCCAGCTTGTGCAGTTGTAGAGGATGGCCTTGGGCCTCTTTTCTGCAGTCTCCTATGGCAAAGCAGCTCCCACATCTGGAGACTGAAATGCTACAGCTTCAGGAAGAGAATCGTAGCCTACGGTTCCAGCTGGACCAAACGGACGCCAAGGGTATGCACTGCCTGGGGACAGAGGCAGGATAAGGATGGGTTCTGTGGCTCCTGTGGATCCAGCTAGCTCCTGCTTCTCCATAGCCCCAGGGCTCCATGGGGCACGGCGCTCCTGGGCCCAGCGGAACCTCTATGAGATGCTGCAGGAATTCATGCTGGAGAATGAGAGGCTCAGGTAGGGCCTAGCACACAGCCTGAGTGCTCTGTCCCCACCCCTTCCTGCCAGGTGCTTAGGCCAGGATACCCCCAGTTCCCTGCTCCCTGGCTCCCCTCGGTCACTTCCTGCCTCCTGGAGCTGGCACTCTGCTGTGCTGAGAGGCTCACTGTTCCACCAGCAGCCCTACCTCCTGTCACCCCACCCTACCTCACCCCCCTGGGCTCGCTGTCCCCAGGGAGGAAGTGAGTCAGCTGCAGAGGAGCCGGGCCCTGGCCTGGGGTGAGCAGCAGGTCCTAGCCCAGCAGGTCCAGGAACTGGAGAGGTGAGCAGACCTCAGACAGAGGCAGCAGGCCCAGGGGGCATCACGATGGGTAAGCATCTGACCTCTGGGTCCTGACCACCCAGCTCTGCCACTGCCTACTAGTGTTGCCTCATGCTGGTCATTTGGGCCCTCACTGCCTGGGCTTCCCACTTCTGTAACATAGGGGTCCTGACTTGCCCAATTCATGGGGCTCTTCAAAACCTGGAGGGAATGGGTTAGACTGTGGCCTGTGGAGAACAGGGCCAGGGCTGGCCCAGAGCAGGTGTTCCATGAGTCACTGTTGAAAAGGGGACCTGGAGACCAGCCTGGAGCTCAAGAGCAGCAAGCAAGGCTCATCCTTCCTCCTAGGTGCCTCCTCTCTGCCTACTGTGTTCGCCCCAGCCCTGCTGCCTCCCCACTGTGTCCCTGCTTGATGCTGCCAGCTGCCCCCTGTCATGTGAGTCTCACCACCCAACCTGGAGGGTGACAGGCTAGGACATCACAGAGCCACTGAAGCACCCTTTTGCAGGCATTGCCGCCCGTCTGCTCCTGCCCATGCTGCCACCTCTGCCCCCTGTGCCGGGCACCCCTGGCCCACTGGGAGTGTCCTCAGAGGGCGGCCCACATGCCGCAGGTAGGAAGGGCCAAGGTGAAGGTGAGGGGAACTGGGGATTTGATTTGAGGCTCAGTGAAGGAAACCAGGGTTTCAGGCTGGATGATGTGCCTGAGGGCTGGCTGGGGTCCCTCTGTCGAGGGTGTGGGATGTCCAGTCTCAGGAGAGAGCATTAGAGGAGCCACAGCAGAAGGCGACCAAGACCCTCTCCATGCTGGCCTGATATTCTTGGTAGTCTGTGGGGCAGACCTGGAGGGCATAGCCACCAGGGAAGTGGAATGCCTAGAGCCCGGGCTGGCAACACTGACTGTGGACTTGGTCTTTCCTGCAGATGCTGGACCCCAAGGCCTCAGGCAACAGGCCTCTCTCTGCCCGCCCCCCACCCTGGGCACCTCCATGCAGCCCTGGCTCTGCCAAGTGCCTGAGAGAAAGGTGGGCCCAGCCCTGGGGCACTGAGTGAGTCAGAAAAGAGCCTGGGAATACAAAAGTTCACCTGCTGTCCCCACTCACCTGGCCCAGGAGCCATGGCACCTGGACACAGACTGCAGTGCTGGCAGAGATGCTGACCGGGGAAGAGGTGGCCCCCTCGGCTCCCCCACTGCCTGTGGTGTCTCCTAAGACACCACCTGTGCTGAGAGGTGAGGGAGAGATTGAAGGGGCCCTGGCGGGCTTCAGGCTTCCCATCTCTGAATAGGGTGGGCTTGAGCAGTATCTTTAAGAACTTTGCAGCTCTCTATTTTAAAATTCTCTTTTTAGGATGGGGAGGGTAGAAGGGGAAGGTGGCAGCCTCTGGTGCCTCCTCTGGGTGGGCCAGGTTGGCAAGGACCCTGGAGTGCAGGCCTCGAGCCTCTCTGCTCCTCAGGTGGGGCTGGGGTCGCCAACTTGGCCCAGAGGCTGGAGGCCCTCAGACACCAGATCGGCAGCTCCCTGCGATGTGGCCAGAGTCGGCCACAGCCCGGCGAGGGCCCTCAGAGCCTGGACCAAGTCCTCCCTCCCCGCTGAAGGCACACTGGGACCCAAGCCCGCAAGTGCCCTGGTCTGGCTCTGTGCTCTTGGCTTGGGTCTCCCGCATGTGAAGGGGCTGGCCACACCCATGCCCTGTGGCTGAGCTGGGCAGAGGACACATCTGAGGCCCGGGGCCTGGGCACAGGCTGTTTGAGGAGAAAGGGTCAGCCTGCCCCAGAATGGAGAAACCAGGCAGTGGGTGATGGGATACATAAATAAAGAGAGGTGTCAACTCCAGTTCTCGAGTACCTGTCACCTCTCTTATGGGGAAATTCAAGAGGGGAGGGGACCCTTGACAGGGTCCAGAGAGAAGCACCGGTGTGTAGCCCCTTCTGATCTGCAGTGTCCCAGGCTCCTGTCTCCTTTGATGTATCAGACAAGTTTTAATCAAGCAGCTACAGTGAGCCACTGAGGCATGGCATTGGGCAGGGTGAGGTCAGGTGGTGAGCACCTTGGTGAAGAAGCTCACTGATGTAGTTCCAGCTGGGCAGGCGAGTGGTCAAGGGGCCCACTGCATGTGTCATGGTGGACTCACGAGGCTTGGCTTTGTGTGCCTTGGGCCTGTGATGGGATCCCAGGAGTGCCCTGCACAGTCCTGGACTGATTTCTGGTCTCCAGTCCCTGAAATGGGGGGGGGGGGGTGGGCACAGCGCCTGTTCCTTGCAGTTCCAGTGAGGGCCAAGGATGTGGGGAACATTGTGATCCTTGGTGTGAGTCCCAGCAGAATGATCACAGAGAAGTCCAGACACCACAGGAGAAATTAGGAATGGCAGAGGGAGAACCTTGTGAGAGAAAGCCACAAGCCAACCTGACTCTTGACTGTGCTTGGGGAAACTGAGATCCATGATCCATTTATTTGTTTGTTCATTCATTCCTCCATCCATCCGTCCGTCCATCTGTCCATCCAGCAGCACCACTGGCATTGACTGCAAATCCAGTTGTAAGGAGGAGATAAGACCAACAAGTAACAAGGTGACTTTGCCTGGGAAACACACAGACTGGTGGGGACAAACAGGTATTTACAAGTTCACACGTGATATTTACAAGTACTTCCATGGGGAAGGCACAAGGTGGGAGTCACCGAAACAGAAACTGTGAAAGAGATTAGGGAGGCCCCCAAGGAAGCCGTAAAGGCTGGGAGGCAGGCAGCTGTCAGCCCAGGAAGGGTGAGCAGCTGGGAGGCAAAGGCCCAGAAACCTTTGAGGTTCTCAACTCTTTGGGTACAGGAATCACAGGGCTTTGCTGGTCACATCCAGAGTTTGTACTTGTGTGAGGGGCAGAGGGGAGCCTCAGACAGCTCTTGAGGAGCCACCAGCTTAGGTTTGCATTTAGATCATGCTGGCCACATATGCGAAGTGGAGTGACTGGGATTAGCTAGGGCGGAGACCAGTGAAGAGACCAGAACAGATGGGACCTCTCCGCCAGGAGTACCTGAGCCAGGATGGGAAAGTCCCCAAGCAGGCCAGCTGTCACATGGCCTGCGGGATCAGAGGACAAGGAGCAAGTCAGCCAGCTGAGAGGTGCTGGGGACTTTTGGGGAGCCCAAGGTTGTGCTAGGAAGATCCCAGCTACAGGGTGGGGTTTCCCCATCTCAAGTAGGCTGGGCCTGGCCTGATGATACCAGGACCAGTTTCCCCTCTGTTTCAGTTACTTTTCTCTTGTTGTGGAACAAAATACCTGACACCCAAAGGTAAGGAAGTAAAGGTTTATTTAGCTCACAGTTTGTGGAGGTTTCAGTCCCTAATTGGCTGGCCCCAAGGCAGAGTGGCACAGAGCAACCATTTGTGGTGGCAGAAAACAGCAAAAGGAACCAGAGCAAAAGGGAGGAGCACCTGAGAGCAAGCCTCTTTCCCTCCCTTATACTGTATGCAGGCTGCCCGCCCCAGGGTGGGTATAGCACTCACACCCATAATCCCAGCATTGGACCATGGATCAATCATAAACTCTAGAAGCCCACCCCATGACTGTATGAGGCTTTGGGGGGACATCCAGACACAAACCATAACACCCTCCACGCCTCCCAGTGCAAGACCTGGAGGACTCAGCACATCTCACTCAGCATTCTGCGAAGTAGTTTTGAGGATATCTCCAAATCATGCAGCTAGGACCAACTGGGCCAGCCAATTCTGGAGCCCCAGGGTCCAGGGAAGCATGACTTGTGGCAGGAGGTTAGGGGTGCCCAGCAGTGACCAGGGTTTTTCTGGAAGGCCAGGGAGGGACAGCCCAGGATCAGAGGGTGATGCCAGGTACAGGAAGGTAGACCCAGCAGGGCAGGAGGCAGTTAAGCCTGCAGATGAAACCACACAAACTCCAAGCCTGGCATCATCACTTATCCATAAGTGACCCCAGGCAAGCCACTTAACTGCTCTGAGCCTGAGCAGCTCATGGTCAGGTGGGCGCATTGATCAGGTTCCTTTACAAAGCTGTAAAGGAACTCCCTGATATTTAGAAAGCATTTCGCACATGGCTTTGCCTGTTGCAGAGAGTTTAGCCAAAAGCAGCTTTAGTGAATATGACAATTTGATGGAACCAACAGTGCAGACTTAAACAAAATCTGTGCTTGTTAAACACACATCCGTGGAAAGCCTGCTGTGAGCTCCAGAGGTGGTGTCTGTGCAGAGCGCTGAAGAGGGGAGCACCCAATTTACACCATCACGTCTCTGTTGCCAGTACCTTTTGGGTGCCACATCAACTTGGGGGTCTCTGCAGATTCATAGCCAGGCTCCACCCACTCCCCAGCACCCTTATTGTGCTGTCTCTGGCCCTGCTTGCGGGGAGGTCCACAGCCTCAGATGGGGAGGTGGCTGGCATGGAGCGTGAGAGTTTTTCTGAGCTGCAGTGGAGTATGGATGGGGACCACCCAGGGCCGCTGGCTGCTGCTATTTCTTTCATTCATGTTTAGATGGTTCCTGATGGCCCTGGAGCCTCGGTTCCATGCTCCAGCTTAGCAAAATCCCTGCTTCTTTTCCTGAGTGAGGCACAGAACTCACAGCTTTGGACTTCACTACAAGCCATTTGCCCACCTGTCCATCAGCACCTCCCTCTAGAGTCCCAGAACCCAGGGGCTGCCACCGGACTCCAGAACTGGGTGAAGATTTCAGCTGTACTCAACCCTTACTAAGAAACTGCGTCTTAAGGCAGTGCTTCTGGAACCCCAAGGGCCACAGCTCTTCCGCAGATTGCTGGAATGTGGGGGCTGAAGTAGTGCCTCTTAAAAACTTCAAATGTAAAAAATGATCTCTGGTACCTTAGAGCACTGGAATGAGAGAAGCTCTTGGAGCTGGAGCATTAGAAATGTTCCAGAATTCCAAATGCCTAGACCTCTCTGGAATTATAAAATATGGTCTAGAAATTGGAAGGGATTCTCTGGAATCTTCAGGGGAGTGAGAGGGTGCTGACTCCAAGACTGGGGAAGGCCACCCATGAATTTTTATAAACCTGGCAAATCTCAAGCCACGTGGATGTCTAGAGCGCTAACTGAGCTCTCCAGACTCTCGGGGACTCCAGCTTTTAGCCTGTAGAGCAAAATGCAGCAGAAAGCACGCACTAGGTGGGCACAGCTAATTTTGCAAGGAGCACTCCTGGGGACACTGTGTTTACCAGGCTGTGAGCTATCGTCGGGGCCAGACCCCAGCAGGACCTCAAGAAGTGGTGTGAGAGCTTGTGAAGACCATGTCTGGTGAACGGTTCCCAGACCAGCCCTCTCAGCCCCAGCCTGCCTTGTTTTCTCTCTGGATCTTTCCATTGCCTGGTGACACATTTGCCCAAATTCATATTGAATTCTAGCCCTTTGTGGAGTATTTGGTGTCCCCTGAAATGTCCTTTTCCATTTTCATCTTGCTCAGATTTCAAGGACTCGTCTGCCCTCATTTTAAGCAAATAAACATGGCAGGCAAGGTTGGGCAAATGAGCACAGGCTTTCTGTGGGCCAGGAGCAGCAGCAACTGGAATCTGTAGACAGGTCAGTGCTGTGGTTGGAGACCAGGACTGGAGGCAGGAGACATGGATTCTAGGCTTGCTCTGTCACATACCTACAGGGAGAGCCAGACAAGCACCCTGGTGGTCACCGACACCCACCCTGGCCACCCACGGAGGGTGAGCTTTGACGTTTGGGCAGAGGGGGCTTCTCCGGGAGCCTCCACTCAGCTCTGGCCCTGTCTGTCAGTTCTCATTCCTTGCACAATTCCAAATGCACACATACAGACAGGACCTCCTCTTACTGGGTATGCAGGACACTAGCCTGACCCCAAGCCACCACCCTGTCCTCCAAGAGCTCCCAGTCAGGCAGGGGAAAAGGACAAGCAAAGTGTGCAGCAGAAATACAAATAGCAACAATGAGCAAGTTTATCTGTTGCCAGGTACTTGCCATGTGTTAATTTATTTATTGCTCACAACAACCTATGAAGTGAGCGAGTCGTGTTAATATTTTCATTTGGCCATGAAGAAAGCAAGGTGAGAGGTACAGGAAGTTGCCCGTGGTCACACAGCCAGGAGGTGACAGAAGTGGGATTTGCCCTAGAGTGTTCTGGCTCCCAAGAAAGGGCTCTGAACCACCACCCAAGTGCCACCCAGTAGGACCACAGGTGAGGACAGGTAGAGGAGGAGCAGTTTCCCCAGGCTCAGGAGCCCTTGGGCACAGCAGGGTCCCCTCCGCCAAAGTCACATCCCACAAGGCTGGACACAGTGGGTAAAGCAGAGACTTTCTAAGCTCTTTCCTCCATGGAAGAAGCTCTACTACTTGAAACAAAGGGGTTCTTTACGAATTGCCCAGTGTAGCAGGATTCTGCACTCTGAGCCGGAGCCTAGAGAATTAGAAGTGAAATGTGATGTCTTGCCCTGGCCTAGTGGGCAGGGCCCTGGGCAGGGAGGTGAGAGATTGTGTGGTCTCCAGGTGACTCTGCCCCATACTCAGCCTCCGTCAGCACAGTTTACCAGCTCTGGGGCCCTGGAAAAGCTAGTTAACCTCTTTGAACCTCAGTTTGCTGTTCCACATAGTGGAGATAAAACTGATCTTCCTTTAGAGGAGCTAATTGTAAACGGGGTGATATAAGGACTAAAAATGAAGCCTTTAAAACCTTAAAAACAGAGCCTGGCACATGGCCAGCCCTAAATACACGTTACAGGTTATCACCGTTATCTCTAATGGATGCTCTCTACACTCACTCTGTCACGCCCGTAGCAGATGGGGAGGAACTATGTCAGTATCTGGACTCTTGTACAGACCCACAGAGGCGTTGATTTCTGCTCTGCAGGCTTCTTTCACACAGATTCTTCCAGGGAGCACAGTGGCCATCCAGGGAGGAGCCAGGGAAGAGTTCCTGCTGTCCTTCTGCAGCAGCCTGATCAGGAGAAAGTCATTTACCTTCACTGAAGGAAGACTAGTAGCATTTTCCTGAAAGTCCAGCTTACCTCATGGTTTTATCAAAGAGCGATGTTAGTCCTTTTAACTGTGTCAAGTTTTGTCCACTTGGTCAGCCTGGAACCGGGGCAGGAGGTCCTACCTTAGAGGACAGATCAGGCCAGGTTGTAGAGAGCAGGAATATGCCTGCGTCTCCTCCCTGAACCTAGATAAGGTACTAGAACGTCCTTTGGGAGCCCTTTCCTCCTGGTGCACAGGGCAACAGACCCTGGGCTGCAAGTTCTATCCCCAGGCAGCTAGATCACAAGGACATTCTGAACTCTAAAAAGTATTCCACTCTCTGAGCTCCTTCCTCAGGATCCACCACTGGCTCCTACAATCAGGAACTCGGACTGATAGTATCTAAAGGCCCATTGACTAAGCCAAGCTCTCTCCCAGGAGCAGGGACAGGGCATGTTTCTTACCGTTCAGTCTCACACAGCCTAGGAACTCTAAATAGTGCCATCTCACAGACGACTTGTGTTCAAAAGCCAAAGTCACTCAGTTAAGCTCAAACTGAGGTTCAGAGAGGTTAACTAGCTTGTCCAGGGCTGTTGCAGCCACGATTGGATCCCAGGTCTCTCCAGGTCTAAAGTTCTGCCGCTTGACCAGGTGGCCCACAGCCTAACACAGAAACCCGAAGCCAAGGACGCAGGACAATCTGCACTGAAGGGCTCTTTGCTGTGTAAATTGTGCCCTTGAGTAGCCCGGCTGTTCCATTGTTTGCTCCTCATTCTCTGTCACTATTAAAGGACTCTCTGGGCATGTTGGTTTCCATCTCTCTGTCTCCTTCAGCCACCTTTTGCTCAGGAAGCCCTTCTGGGACCTGACCTAAATTCTCCCTCTGGATCAAAGGCAAGCAGCATTGTCCACTGATGTCCCCAGCACAGTGCTGGACCCCAGGGAAGAAGAGAGGGCTGGACTTGGTATGACAGAGGCCAGGCACACTCTTGGCTGAAGAAGGAGAAGTAGACTCTTAAATTCTCACACCTGCCATGAAAAGGCCAGGAAGGGAGACACTTCAACACCAGCTGAGTCCGAAGAACATGGCCTAGCGGTCCCCCTGAGTATAGGGGGACATAGCCTGGGACAGGCCAGCAGGATGTCACATTTGGGTTGGCATCGCCACTCACTGGGTGACCTCTAGCATGGATTGCCAGATCTCTCAGCCTCAGTTTCCTCACCTGTGAATTGGAACCACCAGCCTAGTAAGACCCTTCCTAGAGGTTTCAGGAAGACACAGTTCCAGAATGCTCAGAAGACATGGCAGGTGTAAGGACTTAATAAAGTGACAATTCAGGTTACAGTGGCCATGCTTCAGGAATTCCCGGACCTTTTCTTTGGGCAGTACTGGGGATCGAACTCAGGAACTTGCCCTGGCCAGGCGAGCTTATTCTACTGTGCTATATCCCCAGCCCCGGGGACCTATTCTTTAAATAGCTACAATTTAAACTCTCCAGCTGGGGTGCAGATGGGCAAGGTGGAGGCTGAACATTTGCGCTCATCAGGGGCAGTAAGCCGGCTTCCGGGTGAAAGGCTGGGCTCTTGTGCGATGATTCTTTGTCGCGTCTCTGCTCCAGGTCCCCAACTTTGTACAGGATAGTTGAGCGCAAACCGTCTTTGTCAAAGTTCTCTGCTGCCCTCTGGAGGACACAGCATGGTCGCGTCTTTGCGGTGCGATTCCAGCCACATAGGGAACGTCCCTCACGGGCTCACTGTGGAGCCCATTCACAGGTGTCCATCACTGTCGTCATTTCTGCCCTAACAGGCGAGGTCTGGAAGTACAAGCTAAGGCAAGCGAGGCACAGTCTGTCACCAGCAAGTCATGAGGACTGAGCTCGAGTCTCTGGGTGGCCTTGCTCTTTGGGACAAGGGGGAGGGGACAGTAACGGAGCCCAGAAATGGTCAGGCGGGGAGATTATCCCCTCTGACATCACTAGTCACTGTGTCCTGGGTGCTGTCCACCTCCAGCTTCATCCCAGAGACCCTGGAGGGATGGCCTGAGGCAAGAACTCCAGGTCCAGAAGGCAGGTCACCCAGCTGTGTTGTACTGCAAGAGGAGACCCAAGGCTTGGCCATAGGCTCTGGTTTGCATCCTGCCCAGTGTCCTAGATGGCCCAGCCACCCGTCCTAGTGCCCTGCCCTCTGGTCTTTCTGGAGAGCCTCCTCGGGAGGTGACTTGCAGCCCACTTCTGGAAACCCTGTAGCACCTGCTGTGTGCTCCAGGTGGGGCAAGCCTGCCACCTTCCCAGCTCTCCTTCAGCTCTACCTTCTCTCAAGCTCCACACCTGTGGATTTGTGGTTGCTGCTGTTTTTTTTTTTTTTTTTTTTTTTTTTTGACGCAGAGTCTCACTAAGTTGCCCAAGCTGGCCTTGAATTCACGATCCTCCTGCCTGAGCATCCAGTCAGAGTGCCGGGATTGAAGATGTGAGTTGCCACACCAGCTTGGATTTTTAAGTTTATTTTTGCATCACCTTGCATCTCTCCGCCCACTTCCCCCCTCTAAGACCTTTGCAATTGCTGTCCTCTGTGCAGGAAGCCCTCTTTCCCCAAGGCAGTCCTGCTTGCTCCCACTCTCCAGGTCTGATTCCCTGCCCTGCCTACTTCCCCTATCATGGTGGTGACCGTCCTGCCTCACCCTGTCCTCCTCTCTCATCTGCCCCTCTGATCAGACCTCAAGCCAGCACCTGGAGGCCCACCATGCTCTGCACCAGGCACCAGGCACAGAATGTGCATTTGCTGACAAAATAAGTGAGCAAATGAGTTAGTTATAGGGACAAACCCTGGTGGGAGTCAGACCTGTCTGGCCCCTAACGGGGGTACAAGCTGAGTGACCTTGAACAAGACCTGCTCCCTCCCTGAGCCCTGGGCGCCTCTGAGGCTTCTAGTGTGGGCCCTCCCCGCACTTGAAATGGCCAGGCACTGGCCACTTCCTGTGGACTCCTGGACCCCAGGGTCCTCTCTCCCAGACAGCCAGGAAGGGACATGGGGTCAACCCGAGGTAGCTGGCCTGGCATCCTCAGGCCCAGGGTTAATTTTTACCCAGCAGCTCAAAGTCCAGATGGCCTTGGCAGCTTCTCCCTCTCTGTTAGCTTGAGTTAATGATCTTGGGAGCACAAACATCCCCGCCCTGTGCAGGAAGAGGCTGTGCACCGAATACTCAGCCCCGGCCAGCATGGCCAGGATGGGAGCTGGTGCACCTTGTGGGCCTCCACTTCCCAGCAGGCCATGGGACTGACCACCGTGATCCTGTAGCTGTGTGAAGAAGGTCAGGAGAAGGTCTTAGTACACAGGGAAGGCCGGTGGGTGGTTCAGGTCGTGCCTCCACAAACAAGAATCTTGCTTGACCTCTGGGCAGTCAGAAGAGGATTGTTCAGTTTACAGATTAGGAAAGGGAGTGGGAAAGCCACTCTTTACTCACTCAGAACACAGAGATGTGAGGGTTTCTGGCTTCCAATTCTTTCTTCATAGCACCTTTCTGCTACCACACTAACCAACCCATAAAAGCTTGAGAAAGTCTGTGTCCCACAAAGCCAAACCAAGATACTCTATCTAGAGTGTATCAGGGATTTGAACTCTCTGGCAGCCAAAGCAAAAAGGAAATGTAACCAGTGGCCACACTATCTATTACAGCAAAGGAAATACACTCTTCTAGAAACACACGCACATTTTTTCAGATATCAGTGACAAGAATGCATCGCCTGGATCAGATCTTACTTATCCATGCACTGACTACCTAAGGGACTCCCCAATTTTCACAGAGCAGGGGGGCTTGTTCTTGGACCCACCTTGTGAAAAGGACATCCTGGCTCCGGCAGGAAGGCTGCAGTGTGGATGGAATGTTCCCTGCCAGGAGCCGGGAGGAAGGGAGAACAGCAGCTTTAACCTCTGGAGGAGAAAACATCTTCAGGAGACTATGGTCTCACTGGACAGAGTTCAAACTCTGGAAACAGACAGATCTGGGTTTTTAAAGATTCCATTTAAAATTTTAAACCTAATGACTAATGTGGTTGCTTCCTAGGGCTATTCTAACAAAGGACCACAAACAAGACAGCTTAAAACAACAGACATGGCTGGGAGTAATGGGGTTACACCTGTGATCCTAGCACTGGGAGGCTCAGGCAGGAAGGTCACAAATGTGAGGCCAGCCCCAGCAACTTAGAGACTTGGCAAGACCCTGTTTTAAAATAAGAAGAGCTGGCAGTGTTCTGTAGCTCAGTGACAGAGTACTTGCCCAGCAGGTGTGAGACCCTGGGTTCAACCCCCAGTACCACACACACACACACAGCCAAAAATGTCCTCTACCACATGATGGAAGCTGAAGTCCAAGACCCAGTTCCATCAGCCTCAGCAACCTGTAGCTGCAGCCGCCCTACACTGCCTCATGTGCACATGGCCGCTGCCCCTGCATGTGTGTCCCTCTGGGCCTCACTCTCCATTCTCTCATACAGGCACAGGTCATTGGGTTCAGGGCCCGCAATCATCCCGTGCCCCTCATCCTAACTACTCCCATCTGCCAATGAGGTTGCATCCCGCACCTTGGTGGGCATGAACTTTGGAAGGAACCCTAATCAACCCAACACAGACAGTGGTGCCAGGAACCTGCTAGGGCATCACTGGTGCTGAAGCCCCCAGCCTTACCCCACGGTAGGAACTAGGATTGTGCTCTCCATCTACAGATGCGGAAATCAGGGCACTGAGAGGTAGAGTGACCTGCCCAAGGTCACACAGTAGCAGGAATCCCACAGACAGCTGCTCAGTCTCGAGTCCCTGCACTCAACCACTGACAGAGGCTCCCTTTCCCAGCAACCCCATGTCCCTGCTGGGGAGCCCTGGCCAGGGATACAACTTCTTGGAGTCCAGTGTCTGCCAAGGGGAAGGTAACACCCATTTCCAGAGGAGATTCAGAATTAAATGCAACCCTGTGACCTGGGCAGATGCTGGGGATAAAATCTGCAGACGGCAGGCACTCAGGGAATGGGTTCTGTTGGATCAACCCCACCACCATCGTCATGGTTGTCATGGTCATCATCATCTCTACTGTGATCTGCAAAGGCACCAGGAAGCCGGCCTCAGTTTCCTCATGTGAGAAACAGGGCCAGTGAGGCTGGAACTGCTGGAGCTCGGGTGGAGGGACCCCACAGGAAAGCATGTGTTGCCTCCTGTGACCGCGGTGACAGGTGGGCATCCGCAGGGACCCTTCCCGGGGGCTCGGCTCTTCCGAGTGAGACACCCTGGCCTCTGGGCTCAGGATTCAACCCCATCCGGCTACAGGGTCGATCAAAGCAGTCTCGCAGCCCTGATTGGTCCTGGCTGGGGAGAGCAAACACCGAGGTCACCTACAAGTCTCGGGCTCTGTTCCTAGCCTCAGTTCACAGTCACCCCTGCCGGGGAAGTGGTGGCTCCTCCGTCCCCAGTCCAAGTGGAGAGACACCCAAGACAGAAGAGCTGGAAGCCATGCAGTGTGTTGGGGCCCTGCTCCTGCTGCTGGCCGGCTGCTTGGCTGTGAGTGCAAATTCTGTGCCAGTGCTGCCAGACGACATCCAGGTGCAGGAGAACTTTGACGAGTCCCGGGTAAGCTGGCTTTCCTGTGGGTGGCTGTGGGACTGCAGCGTCCAAGTGCCCAGGGCTGGCTGGGCATGTCCTGCCTGTCTCCTGTCTCAGGCCCCGCCTGGAACCCACAGCCAGTCCCGAAGGGCCCCTCCTGTTCTGGGTTGTGGGGCTCTCTGAAGCCGCAATTCTGCTTGCCACTCATTCTGTGGGACTCTCTCCTCTGACGTTCTGAGCCAGCACCTCACACTCTGCCCCTCCTCATGAGCTCCTGGGAAATGGATCCTCTGATGAGAACTCACTGCAGAGAAAGCTTTGTTTCCTCTGCCACCACCCCAGCAGCCCCTCGAGGTCCTGAGATTAGTGAACCTTGAGGAGCACCTGCTCCCAGCTTTCATCCTTTAGTGATTTGGCCCTGCCTACAGCGTCTACTGTTAGTGCATCCTGGTCCCCCCCATCTCACATGGACAGAAACCCGGGTGGCACTGGGAGGTCTTGTGCCCATGACCTTTGGCTAGTCATGAGGGATCATGGGAAGAGGACAAGCAGGACAGAGTTGATCAAGGGCCACTGGGATCAAGAGCCATGGGTCAAGGGGAGCGTCCTGGCCTGGGTTGGGACCCAGTACTGTGTGTGCATGCGTGTGTGTGTGTGAGTGTGTATGCGTGTGCGTGAGTGTGCACTTGTGTGATCCTCAAGCTGCCTGAAGTCCCACCTCTGTCCTGAATAACACAGCTGCCCTGAGCAGGACCTTGCTGCCTGCAGCTCTGCCACCTGCTCTGTGTGAGAGACTATTGGACCCTTCCTGAGGTGGCAGCAGCAGATGTGCTTTACTTTGGGGACAAGAGCGAGGTGTGGGCAGAGGAGCCATGGGGAGCAGGCCCCCTTCTGGGGGTCTGGGGTGTTAAAGGGTCTGAAGCTCTCTAGCCTGTTCTGGGCACTGTGGGCACTCCTCCAGCTGTGACAAGAGAAAGAGGCCACAGCAATGTCTTGTGTGGCCCCGGGGGTGCAGGGTACTGCCATGAGCCCTCCTTCCACCACTGAGGTGAGTGCCTTGTCACTGCTGGAGAGAATGGCAGGGCTGGAGCTCTTGGGGAGCAGCGGTTGCTCCTCAGGACGTGGGGTTTGCCCCCTCACCCCGTCTTGCAGGGACACAGCCAAGTGCAGGGCAGGCGGGACTCTGGCTCTGCAGCTCCCTGAGCTTGCCAGTCCCCACAGCCCCACCATTCACGGTAGGCATCATCAGACAGTCGTGCTGGCACACACCAGTAACCCTTGCTATTTTGGAGGCTGAGGTAGGAAGAGCACAGTACAAAACTAGTCTGGGGCACTTAAGTGAAATCCTGTCTCAAACTGATAATAAATAAGCAAGTTAGTGGCTGGGGATGTGTAAAGCACCCCTGGGTTGAATCCTCATTGCTACAAAAAAAAAAAAAAAAAAAAAAAAAGGACAAAACAAAAACCATCACCTACCACAAAAGCCTGATCATTGACAGGAGGGGCTAGGGGGTGTCAGCCAAGTCGTCTTTGAGGTCTGAGGCTGATCCAGACCTAGCGCTGGTGGTTGCCTCCTAGATCTATGGAAAATGGTTCAACCTGGCTATAGGCTCCACATGCCCATGGCTGAAGAGGCTCAAAGACAAGCTGAGCATAAGCACGATGGTGCTGGGCAGGGGCACCACGGAGGCACAGATCAGCACGACGCACACCCACTGGCGGTGAGTAGGGGCAGCAACACGGAGCAGGACCCCAACGGCCTCCTTGTCCTGGAGGGACAGACATGGCCTCTGAGCACCAGGCCCTGCCTCCCCTGCGCTGGGAGGTGGCCTTTCCTTGTCCTGCCTACACTGCCAGCGCCGCGTCCCCAACACCTTCTGCTTTGCAACCTCCTCCTGCTCGGTGCCCTCCTGTGTAAAGTGGGGGCCTCCCAGGCTAGTGTCAGAGTTAAACAGGATGTTTAGAAATGTTATTTCCAAATCTAAAAAAAGAAAGAAAAGTCAGAGTCCCTCAGTGGGGTTGGGTGTCAGGTCCATGGTTTCCACCACAAGTTACCTTCTGTCTGGTTTGTTTGTTCCAGGAGAGGAGTGTGCGAGGAGACCTCAGGGATTTACGAGAAAACAGACACGGCCGGGAAGTTCCTCTACCGCAAACCCAGTATGTGAGGAAGGAGCTCCTCGCTCCTTCCCCGAGCCCAAATCCACCTTGTCTCCACGGCTCACTTGCTGTCTGCCCCTCTTAGCTGAGCTGTCTCCTACCTTTCTCTAGATGCCTTGTCTTCCTCTTTCTCCCTTTCTCTCCCATTCTGTGTCTCTTCCCTCTGCTCTACTCATCTGGAACAGGGCGCTGTGCTGAATGCTCAGGACAACGTCAAGGTCCCATCAGTGTTCAGGTCTTGCTGTGCCTGGTGCTGATGACAGAGACTTGGGCATGCATTTAATCCTTGAATATGCTCTTGCCAAATGATTATGATACAGCTGACTATGCGAATGTTTGGACAGATGGACAGATGGATGGATGGGTGGGAAAATGTATGAACGAATGAGCAAGCAGTGAAGATACGTATAGAAAGTCCTCCTGTTCTAGGAGAATTGTTCGTAAGGTGCCTTCATTCATAAGCCAACAGGGTGAGTCTTACACAGCACATCTGTGAATACTTACAACTCTAATGTTTGTTAGCCAGGGACTTACTGTGTGCATGGTAGATAAATGAGGTATCTCATAGACAAATTGATGGAGTGACACGGGAAAGGGAAAGGAAGAAAGTGAGGGAGGGAGGATTTAGACAACATTGATGAAGTGGCAGTGGGCGAATTAATGATGAGTTTATAGTGAAGAGAGAGAGACTGGAGATGGGTGAACCGACAGATATACAGAGGTGGACGGTTCGGTGGCTGATGACATGATGTATGAGTGAACAGGTGATGGATCTCAGGTAGCAGAACCTTCTGACTGCAAATCCTGCCCACATCTCTATGCAGAATGGAACGTAACCATGGAGTCCTATGTGGTCCACACCAACTATGACGAGTATGCCATTGTTCTGACTAAAAAGTTCAGCCGCCACCATGGACCCACCATTATTGCCAAGCTCTATGGTAAAGGCCAGTTCCAAGATGAGCCCCTGGGAACTGCAGTAGGAGGGGACCACTGATTTGGGGATGTAGGGTGGGGAAGAGCAGGGAGTTTTGCTTTTTTCTGACAGAACTCCAGTTAGGAGAAGAGGCAAGTGTTTGCATTCCCTGGAGGAGGGAGGTATGGCTTAGACTCCCGCTTGAGGTACAGCTTCTTGATTAGATCCCTAAAATGAGTTCCAGAGCCTCCAGCCCTTCAAAGAGCCAATGGAAAGAGGCCTGTGTGGGGACTCAGGAAACACAGGGGGCTCCTGCCTGGGAGCCAAGGAGGGAGCCTCTTCCTGCTTGGGAATTCATCTTCCCACGAATGTATTGAGGGTACTGAACAGGGTGATAGTTTCCAAATTTTTCCTGAACAAAAATCTCCATGCCAAATCATCTTGGCCAGGCCAGCCCAGGTACCAGATCGTTTCAGGGGTCTCCTCTACCTCCTTGTAGGGCGAGAGCCGCAGCTGAGGTACAGCCTACTGCAGGAGTTCAGGGAGATGGCCCTGGGTGTGGGCATCCCTGAGGACTCCATCTTCACCATGGCCAACAGAGGTAAATGCCACCCCCTACCCCACCTTGGACTTCTATCCCCTGCTTCTCCTTCATGGTCCCCAGAGGCCAACTCCAGCCGCTGTGTCTTTGCTATAACCCTCAGAGTCAAACAGGGACTACAGTCCTCTCCCTCTTTTTAGAGAATCAGAGAGCCATTGGATTGGTCCCAATCCTCCCAGTGCACCATTGACAGAGCTGGGACTAGAACCAAGTTCATGTGCCTTTGATGCCCATTTGTCTCAGTGAGACCACATCCAGAATCCATGGGAACCTCTCAGGAGGCCACAGAGTACCGGGATTGGAGAATGCACTCAGGAGCCAGAGCTTCTGGGTTCCAATTTATGTGGCTTCTGGCTAGTTCAACCTCAACCTCTCACAGCCTCACTTTCCCCCACCTGTAAGATGGGGACAACAATAGCTCCCTCGTCTACTGCTGTGAGGAATCAGTGAGATACGTGCTTACCAGCACTATGCCTAGTAAGTGCTCAATCAACGTTAGCTGTTGTGTTCTTGTGGTGATATGGAGAGGGTTGGTGGGCAGGTGGTAACGATGGTGCATCTACAGCCTGCTGTTCTTCCAGTGGACGGCCTTGAGCAAGCAAAATGGGCGGGGCCACTCACAAGGTGGACAGCAGTAGGCATCATAGAAGAAACCTAGGTCTAGGTTACCCCCAAGCCTGGTCCTCTTGTTCACTCCCATCTACTGTCCTCTGATCTAGGGGAATGTATCCCTGGGGAGCAGGTACCACAGTCCACCCCAGCCCCGGTGAGTATCTCTTCCTCCCACCCCCATCAGCCCTGTCTCAAGTACTCTACCCCCTTGGTTGTTTCTGGCCTTGCTCTGGCGCTGCTATGGTGGGAGCAGATCACTGAGGGCTGCTTAGGACATGAGCTCTAAGGTCAGACCCACCGGCGCTCCCTCTTGATTCTGCCACATGGCTGGTTGCTGCCCAATCTGGACCTCACTTTTCTCACCTGTGAAATGGAATAATTATGTTTACCTTCTGGGCTTGTGCCAGAATCCAATAGTATGTTTAACAGTTATTAATATAGTGTTTGAGAGTGCCTAAAAGAAGTAAAACACAAACATGAAATGACAATATTTAGTACTGAATAGTGGTATGCAATACATTAAAATCAAATCAACTGATTTCCCTTAAAATCTAAGAACAAGTGACTTCTCAAACCAGCTCCTTCCTCAGAGGCCTTCTGTGTTTGTTCCTCCTTTTTCTTCCCTTAGCCACATTGACTAAGCTGTCTTCGTTCTTTTCTCTTTAACTACTTGGAAGTTATGAACCCTAATTTATTCTACTGACTTGTGCATGTCTATGCATGTTTCTATGTTTGCAAATAAATGTGTATTTGTATGCATGTGGGTGTGTGTATGTATGTTTACTTAAAAACACATCCTTGAAAACTGAAAAATAAAAGATGAGGCAAGAATGTCATTCTCACATAGAATCAACACTGTTAACTTATTATATATTTACCCCCATATTTTTAAAGAAAGATACTCTTGGTCTTATAAAACATATAAAGAATGTTATATGTAACATTATATAACATTATTATAAAGAATTAAGCCAAGGAAGAAAATATCAAGATAAATAAAATATTTTTAAAACCCCCAAGCTCCCCTTACTCACATAATTTTAGTAATCTTAACAGGACAGACAAAAGGAAGCACAGATGGATGGATTATACTTAGACTGTTATTAAACACACTTTGTTACCAACGTTATCTTCTATTTTCAAAGCATTAATTGTTATTTTACTTAAGTTTAAAAACAAGCCAAAGTGAACTTCTTGAACTTGAAATAAATATTCCCTTACTACAACAGACACATGACTTAGAGGTGAGTAAAGACTAGGAAAAGATATTTAAGAGGCTGACATTGTTATCTATAAACCTAAAAAATATTTATTCTCTCTGTGATTTGAAAGAACATTAGAACTCTTAGACTTTGTTTCATTTTCTCTTGGCCTTTTCTTTTGCATAGTCCAGGTTGACACAAATCCCATTTCATTGTGTCCCTATCGTGAATGCCCACTGTCATTTAGACCACTGAGCAACTATTCCACAGTTCTGTAGTTTTGTAGAACTAGCTCTCCTGGTTCTGTATGTTAGTTTTTCTTGTCTAGTGATCACAACCAGATTCTTCATTTCTGATTCATTCATTCCTATTAATGGTGCTTCTTGCCAAGTAAGAGTTTTTGAGGCAGTTCCTTGGCATTGTCCCCAGAATACTCAACCTGTGATACCGGAAGAAAACAGAATTAAAGAACAGAAGGCAATTCCCCAATGGCTCCATATCATTTGATTAGAACATGCATTTATGAAAACAGGGCTTGTTATGGTTTAGCTCTAGAATGTCCGCCAACAGGCTCATGTGCTCAGAGGTTGGCCTTTTGGAAGGGGATTGGGTCACGGGGGTGCTGTACTCGTCAGTCAGATGTTTGGAAATGACTGCCTGCTTCCTGTAGACTCAGACGCCATTTCGAAGGGGTGCAATATCCTGGTGTCTTGGAATTGTGTGTATCACTCCATCTTCTCAAGCATGATGACTGCTGTGAGTTGGGTGGGACCACTGTAACACCTATTTCCTCTCCTTGCGGGCAGTTTGTTTCTTCTGCTCTGATACCTGGGAAAACTTTATCATTAAAGTCAAGGTCATGCTTGGGTGTTCATGTTTCTATATAAACACAGAAACATTGTTTCTGTGTATGAACACAGTGTGCTCTTTTCCTGTAGAGATGTCCAAATACAGACTCCAAATGCATTTCTTATTTATTTCAGGGAAATTCCTTGCAAGGTGTGATTAAACTCATCTTCTGTTGCCTTGATGGCATTTTGCTCAAGGGGAGGGAACACTCAGTCTCTATTTAAAGCTTTTTGGTCTTTCACATCTACCAGTTTCTCTCCAGTTGGTTGTAGCTCTTTATCACATTTGTTGGGATTATCATCAACCTTGCATTTATAGCCATTTTCAGTCATTCTGCTTTGTGGACAAGTCATTGCATTCTGGTCCTTGCTAGTTCTAGCTCTAACGTATTTGCTAGCTCCAAATTTACATTGTTTTAGTTCTTACCTGTTTAGGCCTGGGTTCACTTTTCATCTTACTCTGTCGTCTTGGCAATTCATCTTAGAGTCCTATTTTAGTCACTGTCTCAACACTGGGACACAATTAAAGGAGGAGGGGTTTATTCGGGCTCATGTTTGCAGTCCATGTTGGCTGGCTCCAAGGCAGGAAAGGCACGGTAGAAGATTCTGGTAGAGGAAAGCTTGCTTCACGGTAGCCAGGAAGCAGAGAGTGAAGGGAGGAAGCAGGAAAGGAGGCACAACCCCTGGGTCATGTCCCCAGGGACCTACCTCTTCCAACCAGGCCCCACCTCCAAACAACACAGTTAACTCTTCAGTACATTAATCCACTGACCAGTACAGCCCCCCAGTCACCTTCCAGATGGCCAAGCTCTGAGCACATGAGCCTCTTAGGGGACTTTCTAGAGCTAAACACAGCCTGTTTTCATAAATGCATGTTCCAATCAAATAATTCTATACCATGGAGCCATTGGGGAACTGCTTACTTGTTTTCTTCTAGTATCACAGGTTGAGGATTCTGGGGACAGTATCTGTGAAGGTGAAGGGATGAAGGTGGGATTGTGGTGAGGGGGAAGTTAAGCTGTGACACAGTCACAATATCCAGCCAACCCTACAAAGACCTTTGCAGTGAGGATGACCCTTTAGAGCTATCTCAAGATGGTGCACAGGTGCAAGACCATAGTGCCCCATAGGGACCAGTGTGGAAGGGAACATAATCCTGAGTGAGGTGGCTCCTTTCAGCTGAGGCTGTCACTAAATAGGTTGACAGCCAAAGGCTCTGTGATAGCAGCACATCCAGCCACTGACAGAACAAGCCTATCGCTGAGGGACAATCTAGGCAGTTTGTGATAGTGTCCACCATAGTCAAGCTCTTGCTTTTGTTCAGGTTATTTATACACTCGCTTCTGAGGTGGGCTTGGGTACTTTTACTGTTTTACTTTATCTTGTTCCTGTTTTGTCAGCTTTGTCCAAACTGTTTTTTCTGGTAAGGTGGGTGGAGGTGGCCCTTCCTTCTCTGTCGTCTTCCCTCAGTAATTTGAGCCTAGTTCCCTCACAATTTACTTTAGTGTAAGACCTGCGGTGTTCTGTGTTCATCCACATTTCTGAAGAACTGGTGGTGGGGAGGGGTGAAGCTCTCTCCCGAGGTGCACTATTTTGGTCCTTACACACTCTCTGTTCATTTCCCAGGGTTGCCCCGACAAGGTGCCACAACTGGAAGCCTAAGTAATAGAAATGTATTGTCTTACAGTCCTGGAGGCTTCCAGAAGTCTGTGTTCAAGATATCAGTAGTGTGGGCTCCTTCTGAGGAGTCAGAGGGAAAATTTGTGCCCTCTGCTCTCTCAGCTTCTGGCAGTTTGCTAGCCCTCTTTGGCATTCTTCGGGTATTCTGTCTGGCATTCTCTGGGCTGTGGCTTCATCACCTCCAGCCCCTGCCTTTATTTTTTTAGTACATTCTCTGTGTGTACCTCTATGTCCAAAGTTCCCCTTTTTACATGTACACTACTTATACTGGACAAAGGCCCATCCCAATGACCTCCTCTTAATTAATTACATCTGTGACAACTCTATTTCCAAAGAAGGTCATGTTCTGAGTTACTGAGTGTTGACTTCAGTATATGAATTTTGGAAGGAACACAACTCAGTTTATAATATTCTTCCTCTGCTATGCTTCAAAGGACCGCTACATGTTCTACATAGGGATCATGACATCTGTCTGGGCTGGTGTGTTGTACATCTGTTCCATGACTGTGTAGACTCAGAATCTTTTTTTTTTTTGGTGCTCAAACTCAGGACCTTGCTCTTGCCAGGCAGATGCTTGTGCCACTGAGCTACGCCCCTGACCCCTACAGACCCGGAATCTTTACCCTCACCTTTTCCACTCTTTTATTCCCAGAGGGCATGTTACTACTCCTCTGTCAGGAAAAGAAACAAATGGGATGGCTTGCAGTTTCTATTCTTTCTGAAAGTGTTGGCAAAAATTAAGAGCTTGACACCACACCAACTTTGGAAGCTGGGGGACAGAGCTAAGAACTGCCCTTTGCAAAACCATTATGCTCCATTCCAGAACGTTCTGTTTCTTTCACTAGTTGCTCGTTTTAAACTTACGTCACGCCCCCTTTCCTATTTTTTTGAATGACATGGATGGAAACTCGGGATGTGTTGTTAGAATACTTGTTTGCTAAATATTAGGTAGGGAGCAAAGAACTTGTGAAGAGAGTTTCTGTCCCGTGTCTTGCTTCAGATGTCAGCTTTATCTTCATTTATCAGTATCAGGAAGGAAACAGTAGCTAAAGACCCCCTTGTTAAAGACAGACATACAGCACATTTCTGTTTCTCCTGCTTCTTACCCTCTGTTTCTATCCTTTTAAGTTTCCCACATTCCTGTTTTTATGGATATTCTTGTTATTCTTGAAGATTGATATTTAAATCTTTCTGCCCTTTGAAAAAAGATTTTAAAAAATATTTACATTAAACTGCATAACTGCTTTAGCAAGTATTTATTTTAACTATATTTTATGGGCTTTATAGCTTACTATAGCTTCTTTGCCATTGTATCTTTGATTTCTGACATTTAGAATCCCTTCTTAATTGGTGGGAATATTTCTGTAAATAATTTTTTGAGAAAAGAGGTATGAGTGGTAGGCTTCTGGATCCTTGCCTAGCTGAGACTGTTTTTCTGTGGTTTTATCATGTGGTCAATAATAATGCAAATGAGTGAAGAATTTTTAAGTTATAATCTTTTCTCCTTTATAATCCTTAGATACTGCTTTTGGGACTTTCTCATTAAATCCTGTCGTTTACTCTGAGGATCACCAGGTTTTGTCCCTGGAAATGTCAAGAGCTCTTAGACATTTCATTAATTTTTCCTGATTTTCTTTTCCCTTATAGTTGGGCAACTCAAGTCTTTCTTCAACCCAGAAATGTTTTCTCCTATCACTTCTACAGTGCTTGTCTCTCCTTCTCGAGTTTCAATCAACTGGATTTTTTTTTGTAGTATATAACACTGCTGCTTATTTCTCTATTGTGTAGTTAAATTCTGTATCTTTTCCATCTTCAATAGTTCGCTAGTTTCACATATTCATTTCAATCCTGTCTGGCTCCTGTTATATTGCTGTGCATTACTTTTAATTTCGTTTATGCCCTATGTTTTCTTGTTTCCTACTGTCATCCTGTGTTTAGTGAGAATATTTCTCAAGTTTAATCCAATTCTTTTCTGAGCAGCTACATTATTTAACCTATCCCATGTCTTTGCTCCACGCCTTCATCCTCATCAAAGGCCTACAGCCGTTAGCTTGAGAGGAGTCTGGGAGCCCCTAAACATTTTCACAGCTTTCAGTTGCACCCAGGAAGCAGACGGGGAAGTTGAAGTTTACTGTGGTTCTACTTTTTCAAGTTCCAGGTCTCACCTGTGCACAGAAAAGCTGCCTGGTGGCCAGAAGTCTCTCTGCTCATCCTTTCTTTAATTGCCCTGAAATTCTGCTTTAGGGGATTCTATACCTAGAAACCTTCTTAACAGCTTTAGAGCCTGCCCTCTTCTGCAGGCCCCACCACCCACAGCCAGGAATATCAGGGTCAGTCTTGGGGTCCCTTAATTCCCCCAAAACGGAGTTTGACAACTAGCTAATGATGCTTCTCCTACAGATCAGTCCACACACCCCGCTGTGTAAAAAGCGACTCCCCCTTTCCAGACTGGGAATGCTGCCTTTCCCTGGTTTCCATCTCTTGGAGAGATTTTTTTCCATTATTATATTCCTTTGGGCATTTCAACTGGAAGTCAGATGTGGAGTTATTATTCTTCATGGTTTTCGTTTTCATTTCAGATTAGAAGTCTACCCTGTGATCTCTGTCCTGGAATTCAAGTTGATGCTCATGTAAAAATAGTCCATTCATGTGTTTAGTAGCTGCACTCCACCTATACCCCGATTTCCACAGCATGTGGCTGTTGTTCCTATGTTCTAGGAGTACAGGGAGCAACGGTGGCAAGGTCTCTGCAATAGCTTATTATTTCTTCTCTGCAGAGAGCCCGACGGGCTGTGCTACCCCAAGAAGATGAAGGGTCAGGGGCTGGACAGCCAATAACTGATTTCACCAAGAAAGAAGGTAATGAGAACCTGCCTCTTCACTTTTTTCTGCCAGGCCCCGGAAAAGAGCTCACCCTGGATGCCTCATCACTGTGAAAGCTCTGGCTATCTCCTAGAGTTAAGAACCAGGCTAGGAAAAGGGAAATAAAATCCTCTACACTGTGCCAGGGCTGCAGAGAGAGAGAGAGAGAGGAGCATAAGGCATGGTCCTGAGCTCACGAACTCTCAGCTCTGTGTTCAAAAGTGAGCTCTTGCCCTGTCTACATCACCGTTTGCCCTCCAAGCCTTGGTTTTCTCATCTATGCAGCGGGATAATAGCCTGCTGGGCTGAACATCAGAGCTCTTCTAGGAGCAAGGCGGAAAGAATGTGAGGACACTTTGTGCTGCTAACAGCATTCAGAAATGCCTCACTCTCCAACTCACTCAGCCAAATCCAAACCCGCTCAATCCCAGTCCTGTGCCAGTCACTAGGGTCACAGAGACGAACCATCCCTGTCTTCTTAGACCTTACAGTCTAGCGGGAGGGCATCCAAGGAAGAAGGTAATGAATCTAGGAGAGGTCCAGCAAGGCGCTGGAGGAGCTCAGAGGATGTGGGGCGAGAAGAGCAAAGAGACTTCCTGAACCAAAGGGCATTCACGCTGTATCCAGGCATGGGGTTTAGGGTGGGAGGCATTCCAGGGACAGGGCACAATGGAACAAAGGCATGGTGGTAGCATCTCAGTGAAGAGGTCAGGCTGCCTGACATGGGGCTGGGGAATTTATCAGCTACTATTATTACAGATTCTCTAGACAGATAAAACCAACACAGGATGTGGTAGGTCTGTGGGTCACTGGTAAGTCACCATGTTATAAAGTAGAATGAGCATTGGTTAGAGTCCAGTAGACATCTTTGGATCTTAGCAGTGTGACTCTGGCCAAGTCACTTAACCTCTCTGAGAGTCAGGTTTTTTTTTTTTTTAATCTACAGAATGAGTTGGAAATCCTTCCTCTAAGTGTAGAGGTGAAAACTAAAAGGGTTGATGTGTATTAAATGCCCCACCTGGTAATCAGTATATAGTAAGCACCCAGTAAGTGCTGCTTTCCTGCCCTTCCCAAGACTCCTGTCAGCTAGGCCACTCAGCAGGTCCCTGCCTGGGAATGTACAAGAGATATTTCTACAATGGCTCCTCCATGGCCTGTGAGATTTTCCAATATGGCGGCTGTCTGGGCAATGGCAACAACTTTATCTCGGAGAAGGAATGTCTGCAGACTTGCCGAACAGTGGGTGAGTACAGTCACTGCCTCAGGGCACTCTGCATTCTCACAGACCTGTTCTCCCAACAGACCGTCGACCATCTATGAACAGAGTTAAGAGAGGATATGCCCTGGTAGAACTCCAGGGCAAGTTGCTTAAAGTCAGAAGACATGGACTTGGATATGGGTGACCTGAGGCTGACTGCTTCTTTTCTGTGCATCTGTTTCCCAATCTGTGAAAGAGAGACTGCATATTCTAGATGATCAGGGTCTCCTGGCTCAGTAATCATAAGCAGCACCAATGCTCTGTGCCTTTCTCCACCCACAGCGGCCTGCAATCTCCCCATAGTCCATGGCCCCTGCCAAGGCTCAACCCAGCTCTGGGCATTTGACGCTGTCCAGGGGAAGTGTGTCCTCTTCACCTACGGGGGCTGCCAAGGCAATGGCAACAAGTTCTACTCAGAGAAGGAGTGCAAGGAGTACTGCGGTGTACCTGGCGATGGTAGGAGACCCTGCAGGGCATGGGCTGGGCTGCGGAGCTGCCAGGTTCCAGGTGGGAGAACCCAGGAGAGCGTGGGTCAGTTCTAGACTGTGTCTCTGGTGAGCAGCCCATCCACTCTGTGGGCCTTAGCTTCCTGTCTGAAATGGGCCAAGCCCAGAGCACTTCCCCAGCTGCAATTGGGCACCTGAGATGCCACTGGGCACCAGCCAGTGGTGTACAGGGCAGGATGAGGAGCTGGGCAGAACTGGGTGCCCATTCTGGTGCTGCCACCTTCAGGCTTGCTACATGGGGTAGGGGGCAATTTGTGTCTTCGTTCATCTCTTTTGTAAAATGGGCACAGAGTCAGAATTCAAGCAATGGCAGTTCTACCAATGATGATAAGGGAACAATAGCTACGTGAGATTTGTGTGCCTTGATTTTCCCTTTGAAAATGGTACCTATTTTGTGGAATGCCCTTTGGAGAGAGGTCATTCGGGGTGGCCTGCCCTCCTCCTGCACTCTCCCATCCCTTGAACATTCCCACCCATGGGTTACACCCTGAGCCTCTCTGTGTCCACAGGGGATGAGGAGCTGCTGCGATTCTCCAACTGATGGCCGGAGGGCAGCCGGTATTTGTGCCAGGGCAGGCTGATCCAAGTGACCTGTGTCCAAATAAAACCAGACTGCACATTGCTGGAGCTCCATGTCTTTATCATTTATTGTCATCTTAAGCATGGCAAGGTGAGGGTGGGGAGGGGAGAAGCTTGGGAGGCCAGCCAGCTTGAGTCCCCAGAGGGAGAAATGCCGGGCTGGAACTGGAAATGTAATCGAACTACCTGCAGCACATGAAATTGGCTATGGAGTGTGCAACACATCAGTGTGTCATTCCACAATAGTGGAGGGAGGGATTTGTTTTGTTTTAATAAAGCTAGAAAAGAAAGGAAGAAAAACTAAGCATTTGTGTCTGGGAGAGGTTGGACCGGGGATGGAAGTGACCCAGGGTCAGAAGAAATATTGGTGCCCTCCTGTGCCCTTGGAACTCAGGGCACACCCACAGCACCTGGTCACCGCCCTGTCTCCAGCCACACCCACTTCCTCCCCAGGGCTTTCCCTTGGCTGTGGCCCCATCCCTGTCCCCACCCTGGAAATGAAATGCCTTGGCTCTTTCTCTACCTTGTCCTGGGATGTTGTCTCCTGGAATCCTCAGCCTGGCACCTTGCCTGGGAAGGAGACTGTTCGCTGGCCTTCCAGTGTGTCCAGGAGGGCCAGCTGGACCCAGAACCAGATAGGCTGGGCCCCTGGGCTGGCTTCTCCCTATCTAGGAAAAAAAGCGGGCAGGCTGTCCGGGTGCACTCAAGGACCCACATGGCCTATGAATATGCCAGAAGTCTCCAGACTCCCAAAACTGTTGCTGCTGCAGTGGAGAGATGAGACCCCAACTTCATGTGTTTGGAGGTGGAAGGTGAAACCAGGGACAGCCCATGCTCTGTGTGGTGGCCAGCACTCTAAGAGCAGGTGGCCAATTCAGTCAAGGGCTGGAGACCTGTCAGGAAGGAAGAAGGGAGGGAATTTCATGTTCTTAGATGTGGATATAGAAAACTTTGCAGCTCTCTCAGACACACAAGACCTCCATTGGTCTCATCCAAAGTCCTGAGCTTGGCTGCCAGTTTTCAAGAGGAGATTGGCCTTGGGACAGCATTTGTGGCCGTTGTCAGGGCTCTCTGGGCAGCAGCGGGTGGGACAGGAGCAGGAGTAATCCGAAAGAAGCAAAAGTTCTCCACCCTGAGACTAACCAACACTGTCCCACCCCACGGCCATCCTACCTCCTTCATGTATGCCTTCCCCACCAGGGCCAGCTGTGGACGGCAGTTTGATTGAAGGTGCCACTTGAAGAGACTATTTTGAAATGACCTAGACTGAAAGACAAATGTTTAACCACAAAGTGCAAGTTCCAGGTGCCCAGCCAGCTCCCAGCAGGGTGGGATGTTAGGCTCTCAGGGTCTTTTTTTGAGACAAGGTCTTGCTACACAGTTCAGGCTAGCCTTGAACTATGTAGTTCAGTTTGGGCTTGAACTCTCAGCAATCCTTCTGTCTCCATCTCCCAAGTGCGGATATTACTGGTGTGTGTCCAGCTTTCCCAGGGTCCTTTTGAACAGTTCTGAGTTTGCCACTTAAAAAATCAAGCTGAAAAAAGCAAAAACAAAACAAATAAATAAACAAAAACCAATCTGTAAAAACCTGGGCTTCTCTATTTGCCCAGGAGGTGAAAGGATCTGGTAACCTTGCCCTGCATCTGCGGTCCTGGTTGGGCAAGTGGGCCTGCCCTTGCCTGCCTGGCCCCTGAGGCATTTGCATCTGTAATATTTAGTGTCACTTTTCACTAAAATTAAAAAATTAAACATATCCTGACTTCACCTCTCAGTGGGGGGATGGGTTCATCAGATCTGTCACAGAAAGTCACAACACTCACCTTGTATATCTGGAGTTGTTCTGGGAGTCATTCTCAGCCTGGTGGTTCCTTGAAGACGCATTTGATCCCTTTATTTTCTTACTTGATTGGCCACATATCCTACCAAGTACATGAGGGGTCTTAATAAGGAAATGCTTCTTTCTTTCTCCCTTTGAACACAGTATCGTAAGACCCAGGGGCCAGCCTTTTAGCAGTAAGAGCTCTAGGACTATGCCCACCTTGGGTTAATTTGGTTCAAGGGTGCGGGGGAACCCTTTGGCCCATGAGCCCTGCTTTTTGTTTCAGATGTAGAGAAACTGTCAGCTGCTAGCTCAGGGATGTCCATAGTCCCTCAGACAAAGCTCCTGGGAGGGCAGTCTGGAGGGCAGAGGGCACTGTCAGATGGGCCATTTGATGGTATTTTCCCAGATGAACCAAGTTGTTAAATCTCTAAGGGCAAGTTAAACCCTTAAGACCACAGCTGGTCAGACACTTGGGTGGAGCAGGGGCATCGGTGAGTAGGGGGCTGGGAGCCATGGGCAGCCTGAGGAGCTGTTGCCCTCCCCACCTGCTACCAGCTGCAGCTGGTCTCTGCTGCAGTTGCCTCTCCTACCACTTGCCTTTGGTTTGTGTGACATGTTGGGCTCTGGGCAAGTTCCCCGGGCTGGTCTCCCATAGCTCATGCTGGAGGGCACTGATTATTTCTTAGGAGTCCTAGACGCCACTAGCAACTGGATGAAAGCCACGGACACTCTTCCCCAGAAAATGGTCAACACACACAACAGTCACACCAGCACACATATCATTTGGGAGGTCCAAGGTCCTTGAAAGTCACTTGAATGAGTACAGGAGCAGGCATACTTGGGCATGTGCCTTTAGACACTCGGCCTGCAGGACTCAGATCAAGCTCATCCATTCTGCCATGGGGCAAGACTCCTCAAGCCGGTGCACCAGGGGTTACATCGTCCAGGACCGTGTCTCTCCTCATGTATCAAACGCTGGCTGAGCCAGGCCTGCTGCTGGAGATGACGAATGACTCATGGAGGAGCCACTTGTGTTCCACCTCACTCAGTCCCTGCAGGCACCCTGCTAACTGGGTGGCAGAGCCCAACCCCAAGCACAAGGAAAAAAAACTGCACACTGCATCTTCCTAAAAGTCATTTTATTGTAAAACCATAAATACAACACTGACATGAACTCATTTAAGCAACTGATCCTCTCTAACTGTTAAAAGGATGTCCTTTTGCCTTGGCATCAACCAACTGGGAAATAATGTGAGAATTCAGGGGGCCAGCAGGGTACAGAATCCTGGGCTGGGGCTTTTGGTGACTTAAGGAACCTGGTGGAACTCTCCTCCCAGAGAATGTCCCACTTTTGGACAAGAACAGACAGGTAAAAACAGCAACATTTAAACAGCTCAGTTTTAAATTTTATTACTTTGTAAAAAAAATTTTTTTTCTGATCCTTTCCTCCATTTGACATCAGTAGAAGTTTTAAACATCATGAAACTGATTTAGTTGTAAATGGAGAAACGGTACCAAAACAAAATGAAACAAAAACCCAAAGGACACACACAAAACCCTAAATAAACCCTCAAGTTTGGTCTCGGGGGTTCACATATCACAAGAACTGTCAACTCAACCCCCATGCAATGTGACTCCTCACGAACTGTTGGATCCACACCAACGATCAAGGAGACTGTCAACAACATCTTTTGTTAACACAGCGAGTGTGACACTAGGTAACTTTTTATTTTTTAAATACAGTACATGGTACACAGGGTCCCAAGACGGCCCTGCATAAACCCCCGTGAAGACTTGAGCCAAGCACTGGCTGTTTATAAAAATATTGTGTTGCTACAAAAGTATAAATTAATGCTACCGGTATTAAGAAATATTAAACACATAAAACTTATAAGGATTAAGAAAAATATTCATTAATACCTGTAGAAAACTCTGGCCTAAAAAAGATATTTTTTTTTGTGTTTGATTTTTTGTAAATTTTTTTTTAAGATGACTTGAGTTTCTTGCACTCGAAGAGAGAGACACAGATGTGCCTATGGTATTGCCTAGAACGTTTTAACTACTGAGAAGGGATGAGGGGCGCACGCACGTGGTTACTGAGTGAGGGGCGGGTGGGAGGGGGCACCAAGGTGTTCTCAAGATTTACCTGATGTGAACGAATCACCGAGACGTGAAGTTGTGGGGAAAAGAAAACGGTAGGATCAGAAAACTGAAAATAATTTACGCTTCTTAAAAAATATCTCTGCGTCGGGTGGTTGTACAAAATGATTTCCTGATGCTTGGGCTGTGGATGGCCCTGCTGCGGGGCTCTTGCTCTCTCCTGGCTGGCAAGCCCAGCCCATGTCTGTCCATGAACTCGCCTGTCCCTCGGGAAGCCACCATCTTGGCTGGGCAGCCGGAAGTCCTAGGCAGAGACCGGCTGGCACTGGGTTGTGGGAGGAGCCCTTCCTTCCGGTGGGTCTCAGACCCCATGGTCTGTGCCAACCGGAATTTCAGGCTGTGCCACAGAAAACCCAGGCCCCTGAGGTTGCGGACAAGGCTGGGCTGTGCCTCTTTAAGGAACTTTGGTTCGAAGAGTCAAGGTGCCCAGTGGGACGCTTGGTTGGGCAGGACCCTGCTGGGTCGTGGTGCTAATGCCCGGATGCAAACCTGACAAATCCTCAGTACAGGAGCTGAATCGTCACAGCATCGCCCATGGTAGTGGGCAGGGTCCTGAAGGAGGGCAGATGACAGTGACTCAGAGCTGCTCCCTCATCCCCATGGGAGCCAGGCGCCTTTTCATACAGAATCCACAGGGCTCCTTGGGCAGAAGCCAGGGCTCGCCCCACCACAATCTTTAGACCCAAATGAGAGGAAGAAAACAGTAACAAGAACAACAAAATCCCCCCGGGACCCTGCAAAGGGGAGACCTGGAGGGAAACGAAAGGGGGAAAATACCGTTATCATTGGTTCACCATAACTGGCCTAGCAAACATTAGCCACAGTGAAGAGGGGTGGCTCCTTCCTGGATCGCCCACTGCCCAGAGGGGGTGGGGCTGGCAGGGCAGGAACCAGAGCCCCCATCTGCTGTCTCCAGGGCACAGCCTGAGCCTCACACAGTCTCTTGGTTCCGTCGGAACTACAGCCTTCCCAGAAGTCCTCCAATACATCCCAGAGATAGTGTTACTGCCACATTCCCAAGGCCTGGGCAAAGCTCAGAATTTGGTGCAGCTTATGGCACATGGCCACCTACCATGCCCTTGGCTCCTCCTCTTCAAGCACAGCATGACAATAAAGTCTGATCCTGCTGACCATCTCACAGGATTGTGACTTCCATCTTTGTCCTGGCTCCACTGCAAACTTTCTGGTTACCGTGTAGCCCTAGTCTACATGTAACACCTCTGGTATCTCTCCAGGTACTCACTCTTCAAGGAGTCAAGCCCAAGCCTAGGGGAAGCAGGTGTTCATAGGGGACTCCCACAGGCAGAGGTTTGGCTTCACAGTGGAAAATACCTTGCAGAATTGTCCGATGTTTCTAGAAAGTGCAAGAGATAACAGGTCAGACTGACAGAGACAGGACTCTCAGCAGGCCAAACGACTGGTGCCCAAATTCCTTCCTGACTTCTAGAGAGCCATGACTTCTCATCTGTGCCACTGGCTGCCCTTCTCTCCTTGCCAGGGAAACCTTGGTGCGTTCTTCCTGATGCCAAGCAAGAAGCCATCAAGTGGGATGGTGGGAACATGTCCTAACTTGTGATGCAATTAGTGGCTTTCTGTGCTGGGAAACCACAGAAATGAAGAACAAGACAAGTCTGCTCTGGTGGCACCAGTTCCTGGTTTCTAAATGTCACCAGAGAGGGACCTGACCTAGGCATGTGGAACTGTGCTGGGATGCTTGCATCCATCCAAATCAGGACACACCATCCTCCTGGTAGACCTGAGAGCCCTGGGTAAATGAAAATCCAAGGGGCCACTCATGAGGCTGCAGTCCTTGGTCTGGGCTCTGTTGGTGACCACAGATGGGGGAAAGCCCTGCTGAGCAGAGGTTCATCTCCACTTCCTTCTTGGGTCCATGGATGTCAAAACAAAGGCCGTTTCTGTCCTGGGAATCACATAACTTGAAGCAAACTGTATCCAAGACAGCAGGCAGCCACCTTTACTTGCAAAGATAGAACAGAAATGGCCCCACTTCCTGGTCTCCCAGCTCCCAAAGGCCTGTGGTACAGAGAGACTTATGGTGGTCACAGAACTGTGAGGCAGATGACAAAATCCTTCTGAAGGTCAAGGCCAAGCCAGGCACCAGGAGATGAACTGGAAGAGCCGTCTCAGTCCTTTGGATGAGCTGGAAATTTGGTTAAGGTGGATATTGCTGGAAACGATGGGGCAGGTGGCTGACCTGTGAGATCTTTGGGTTTTGTTAAGCTGCCTGTCACAGCAGGATTTGCACCGTGGGAATGGCCTGCATAAGAAAGCAGGCTGAGGGGGCACCGGGTACAGCTTTTTCTGTTAGTGACACCAGTTTCTGGGGAACCACAGGTCGCGAGAGAAACGACTGCCTGCCACTGTGTTAGCTATGTGGACAAGGCAGGCCCCAGAGACCGCTTTCTGCGGACCTAATAGCATTTACAGCAAACCTGCACGGGCAATCTAAACCTAAGTACTGAACTGAGGAGCAAAAACCTGGATTATTGGAGGTGACAACCTAATTCTGGATACTTCCAGTAATTATGACTTACTCTAATTTTCATTCTGGAAGGCAAATACCTCATGCTCTGAGAGGAGACTGCTGAGTGCTCTCACTGCGCATCTAGGTGTGGCTCCTGGTCCTGCAATTCATCAGCTCAGTAACAGCCTGGCCAGCCTAACTGGCTCTGCTTTCACTGACAGCCCAAATGGGCAGCTCCCGTCCTTCCAGTGTGGCTAAAAGTGCCAAGTTGTGATTGTCCCATCCAGCAGTGAAACAAGACTGATAAGAAGCATCTGTCAGTCAGCAGCAACCCAGAGCCCATCTTCCAGAATTCCAAAGGCCTGATCAAAACATCTGCCAATGCTTCATATTGTTTAGGAAGCAACATTTGCTTCCTGTCTGGATTCTCTCCCTGTTCCTGCTCCACTGTAGACAGAGGCGCTTCTGTTGGTGGTAGCAGGAGCTGAAAATGTAGAATACCTAGAAATTCTTCTCTAGGAGAGGAGCCAGTCTGCAGTTCCTGGGACCTTGGCTTGCTGAAGCAGTTGTGGAAATGGCCCACTAATGGCCTATTTCGATCCATTTCAGTATGTCCAACGCTGCAGGGAGAGCTGGGTTAGTTTCACGAGGTGAAGTGTACAGGCTTGGCCTCCAAAAGACAGTGTTCTGGGCCCATGATCATGATGCTTAAGCCTACTTGAGTTTTAAACCAACTTTACGCCCGTCCTGCCAGGGCCCCAGGGGAGAGGGCTATGGTACAGTGCTTCTTGTAGTCGAGGTATCTCACAGTTGAGTAATGCTTTATTATGGGGTGTGTATGTGTGGGGTCCATTCAGCCAACCCCCATGATGGCAGAAGGTGCCTTTACAAAGAGCCCCCACAATGGTGGTCATTCTCAGCCTGAAGTGCAACCATCCCTATCCCAGAGCCACAGACACCCGAGGGACAGGGGACCACCAGCTCTTCATTCACTCAGGGATGGGGTGGGGTTGAGAGCTGATCTTTCTCTCTTGGAGAGAATGGGTTCTTCTCAGCAGAACCTCAGTTGCTCATGGCTGGGGGATCAGGAGAGGGGCCTAAAGACCCCTGTCACAGCATCAAGTGGAAGGTGTCCACCCTCAGAATATCAACTATTCAGCTGACAAGGCACCAAGCTCAACTGCTGTCCTGGCTGGCCGGTGGAGGTGCCTGTGGGGACCCTGAGGGCTGCAAACTGCCTGAAGGAACCTTGGGAAGAGAGTAGAGACGGTCTGGGGTGTGGCGGCTAGGAAAATGGATCAACTCCGGAGCCCTGAGGGGCCGGAAGGGTGGGGGACTTGGTGAGGAGCGGAAAGCCCTCTGGCAACAGAAGCCAGAGGGTCGCAGTACCAGACACAGTGGACCAGGAGGTGGCTCTTCTGCTTACATTCAGGAGAACCCCACATGCTGTCCATATGGCTTCCAGCAAACCCCACATCTGAGGAACTCACAACCCCTTCCCCTCCCTTGGGTCTCCAGACAGCACACGTCTTGTCCGTCTGAGAACAGGAAAACCGGACTGTATGGGGAAGGCTGATAAAAACTTTAGGATACTGAATATACCACTGAGATGAGCTAGCTTACAGTGTGACGTGAGGGACAAAAAGGGCAAGTAAAAAACCCAAACACTCCAAAACATAAGTTATAGACATTCAGTGCCTCCTAGCAGAGTCTAACGCAAATTTGAAAGAAAAAAAAAAGAACCCCAAAAAAGGTAAAAACTGCCAAAATGTTAGGAAAAAAACTGCATGGAGACAGTTATCTATATTTCTCTGAAAAATGTCTCTTTTTTTTCTCTCTTATATTAAAAAGCAAAATGTCAGCTTTATATTCTTAAAGTCTCCTTTCCTGATTTGGGGAGATAGATAGGTGTGTTTCTAAGGCGGCTGCCTGGGGACACTGAGGATGATCACCACGGCAGCAGCTCAATGCCCTGAAGGTGAATGAGAAACAAAGTCCAGTGCAGAAACTGTCCATTGGATGCAGTTTGGAGAATCCACGGCAGAGCAGCTAGGGTGGGGGCAGGCGCTGTAGGGGCTGGGGGGCAGGAGGGTGGGGGCGGCAGGGGTAGAGGACAGGGATGTCAAGTCACTTCAGATCGCAGCTGCCTGAACATTGCAATGCTTCTCCCAATCTGCACACCTGAAAAACAGAGTCTTTAGAGCCCCTTCCCGAGAAAAGGTGAAACTTCTCCCTCTTTCCCAGTCACTTGGCTTTCCTGACACGCCCAGCCCAATGCACATGCGCCTGCGGGCAGGCGTGTGTACATGCACCAGGGTTGTGTGTGTGTGTGTGTGTGTGTGTGTGTGTGTGTGTGCATGTAGAAACTTCTCTGGCTGCACAGATGAGCACAAAGCCCCCACACCCATGACATGCGTGTTCAGACATGTGCACACATGTGGGTGTGGACACACATGCACACACACACACACACACTGAAAAAAGCACTTAAGTTTCTAGGGGGCATTTAGAATGAGGTCCACAGTGTTTAGAACTTAAAATTCCTTTTCTTTGTTTGTGACAGTGTTGTGTGTTTTTCTAACGTTCTCCTTTTGCTTTGCTTTCTTTTTTATGTTTTGTTTTTCTGCTTTCCCAAAGTAAAGTCTTAAAGCATGTTGGATTTCAGAAACATGAGTTTGTTCATGTCTTCTGGACTGAGCAGTCGCCTCCTTTTGATGAGAAGTGCTTGTTCACACATATTTACACAGCCACTTCTCGCCCCCACTGCTGGAACCGCCAGGAGCCAGAAGGCGAGCTTGGCGAGTTTTGTGTGCTTTTGGGTCACACAGGACCAGTACTGGAAGAGATCTGGGGTGGCCTGAAAGAGGGGTTCCTGCAGGTAGTCATACACTTCATTCTTCCCCAGGCGATCGTCCTCCTGAGCTGCGGGGTGCTCCCCAGCGGTGGTGCGTGCCTTCTTGGCAGTGGGCTCAAAGTCAGCCTCCTCAGCCCAGGACTCTTTTACCTCGTTGATGAGCTCACAGACCTTGCCGATGATCTCCTCGTGCTGGTAGGGTGGCACAGGCCGAAGCTTCTGCTGTGGGTCCAGGATCATGGCCACCTTGTGAGCCGGGTGTACTTTGAAGTTCTCCTTGAGTGCCTCCAGGAAGAGGTGGCACAACTTGCTAACGGTGCCTGCGTCATTGGCCTTGGCTGTGAACAGCTTCTCTAGCCGGACATAGGTAGGCAGGACCAGCTGCAGGGTGGGCTGGCTCTCGTTGCTCAGCTCAATGACAGCCTGCTTCACAGGTGTGAGGATGGCGGCCAAGTTGCTGAGCAGGTGCTTGTTGAGGCTCTGGATGAGGTTCATCTTCTTGGCTCGGCTGTAGAATTCACAAATCTGCTCGTAGCGCTCGTGCACCAATAGCAGTGAGTCTGTCACTGAGTTCCAGCAGGGCGGTGGTGATGTCTCCTCCAGAGAACCAAAAGTCTCTTTGGCAAGGCCCGTAGAGCCTGCCAGGTCCTCACACACATTCAGCAGCTCGATGACCTCGTGCATGCTGCGGGCCTGCAGTGTCCGCTTGCTCAGTACGCTCTGCACCACTGAGTTCAAGGCACAGGCTGAGCAGCGAAGGCACATGCCGGCCTTGGAGAAGGCGGATGCACTCACCCGGCAATCCGTCACATACACTGTCCTGATCTCCGACATCACAAACTCCGACAGCACATTTTGCACCCAGTGATGCACCAGGTCACCACTGTCACGAATGTCTGCACCCTTTACACCCAGCACATAGCTCTTGATGTGGTTACCCTCAGCCTGGTAGGCTGTGAGGATGTAGCAGGAGTCGGCACCGACACTCTGAGAGTGGCAGGTGACACCGATGCCCAAGCAGGCATTGCTGCCCAAAGCACACGTCACTTTCACCTTCACCTGGTTGTACATGCGTGGTAGGTGCTTTAGCGCCAGCGTGTTGAAGTTGCCCAAAATCTCGGTGACTGAGAAGGCCCCGTAGCGGGCACCACTGTCTACCAAGGTCTGGGCGAACTTGAGGAACTCCTTCCCACTGACCACGCTCAGTGCACCCAGGTCAGCACACATGACCCGCAGCAGCCGCTCTGCGATGTTCTGCCGCTCCTTCTCAGGGATCATGCTGTTGGATGTTAAACCACTAGTCGTGACTGGCAGGGAACACAAAGAGATGTGATTAATTCTGGTGTTCAAGACTGCTTGGTCCAGCAGCAGCCTAATATGTTAAACATCTAGGATTAGGGATGACAAGTGGATTTTATCTTGCACACACACTGGTGGTGCTATGTTTAAATGGCCTTATAGAGAAAATACGTTCTGTGAACGATCAGTAATGCCTGCCAGAGGAATAGAACAGTGATGTGCATGCAGCGTATTTACCGTATGTGCCATTCACTTAGCGCTTTGAAGACAGTTAATGTAGCAATCACCACTAAAATGGGAATCTTTAGTAAGATATGTAGAGCCAGTGTCAGGAAAAAGCCAAAAGAAATCACAGAAAGGCAGGTTCTATTCTGATCCTTATGGTACTTTCTGACCACAAAGTATCACCTCCTTTCCCTGGGCCTCGTGCCCATCCTGTGCATTAAGAATTCCTAAAACTGAGGTCTGTAGTGTAACTATGCTTTGGAAACTGTTGTGCTCCACCATGTGTTGCCACAGGAGACTCGGGCAGTAGGAATGATGGCGAGGAAACCTGGAGGGAAACCAGCTGGACCTCTGTGAACCCCAGGGCCCAGCCCTGTCCAGGAGACCTACTGTTATTGGCACTGTTCCTCTGGCCCTGAGGTTTCCACTTCTCTTCCACAACAGCAGGTGGTGACCGGGACTGGTTGGAGGTGATGTTGTTTTCACTGTCGGCTGTGGGCACAACGGGAAGAGTGTATTATCTTGAGGGGGAAGAGGCTGTTAACAAACAAGATGTGAACCAGTGTCGGGGGTACAAGTGAAATGTTGGGACCCCAACCCGGGTCTTCCTTACATAATTCTGTATGCTTACATCCGGGAAAATGGGGACAACCACACTGCCATCAGACAGTACCTGGAAGGACTCTGGAGTGACACAGAAAGGGCTCGGTTTGGTGCCTGGGGCAGAGGGACTCCCAGTTGGTGGGAGCCACCGCATTCTGAACCCTCGCTGGTATCCCACACCTATACCATTGCAAAGCTGCAGCTCTGTAGTGGGGTCGTCAAAAGCACCTCACACTCGCTCCCCTCACTTCTTTAAAGTGTGCTTTTAGCCTTTTCAGTGTATTCACTAGAAATTTTATGGAATGAACAAAATGAAGCCAAAGCTACATAAGGAAAGTACTAAATCACCAAAGCCCTTCCTGTAAGATGGAGAAATTGAAGTCCAGCCACTAGCAAACACTATCCAAGACCGCAGAGAAAACGGTGCAGGGCTGAGACACAGACCTCCACACCTGAGGAGCCAGGCAGAGTGGATTTCATAGCTATGAAATACATTTGTTGGGTTGGAAGCTGCTCGTACCTGCTCTAATCTCTTAAGAACATGCCCCCAAAGTATGAAGGCTGTCTTAAGTAAACATACTGCAAGGAAATACAGTGAAAGTAAAAGTGTGACCAGGAGAATAACCAATCAACAGAATCAGACACTGTAGTGACAGAGATGATGGATTAGCCAACAAGGACCTTAAAAACAGCTGTTGTAGGTATCATAAACATGTTCACAGATGTGAAGGAAAACATGAACATCAGAGAGAAAAACAAAATCTAAAAAAACGAAAACGGTCCAAACCAAAACCAACCTAAGTGTAATGAAAGTATAAAACAAACAAACAAAACCATACACATATATATGAAAAAGGCTGGGAAAAATGAACACAGCATGAAGATATCAGATAGTTTAATACATTGATAAATATAAATATAAAATAGGAATTTGATAAAAAGGAGTGGAGCAAAAACTATTTGAATAGTCAAAAAATTTCCAAATTGGACAAAAAACAAAACACATATTCAAAAAGCTGACTGTATCGCAAGCACAACAAACATAAATAAAACACCACAAATCTCCACAGCATCACATAGAATCAAACTGCTGAAAACCAATGAGAAAGAAAAAAATCTTAACAAAAGGGGGGAAATTATGTACATATAAAAAAAAACAAGAATGACAACAGACTTCTCATCAGAAATTATGTAACCTGCAGGTAAGAGAATAAAATACTAAAAGCCTAGCAGTCTATATCCAGTGATAGTATGTTTCATAAATGAAAACGAAATAGAATTTCAAGATGAAATGAACAAAAATTGGACTTGCATTATGAAAAATATTAAAGAAGTTCTTGAGGTCTAAGAAAAATGGTTTCAAATAGTCTGGAGCTACAGAAAGAAAATTAGACTGTTGGAGAAAATTCTGTATGTGTAGATAAATATAAAAAACCCCTCTCCCCTCATTCTAAACGTAACTGCTCATTAGAAAACAATTTTAAGAACTATGGCAATTATATGTAAAAGCACACTGTATAGTAAGATCAGCAACACCAGAAAAGGGAATTAGAAGACATTGCTGAAAGATTCTCACACAATATGGAAAGTATGCTAATATTAATTGGAGACAATCAATTTAAACTATGTAGTTTAAAACACAAATAAACCAAATCATAGCAGGGATAAATTAAATGTGAAGACAGAAATGGAATCCTAAAAAATTCTCAATCCAAAAAAAGGTAGGGAATTAGAAAAAAATGGAGCAAAGAAAAAAGGAGATGAATAGCCAGTAAGCAGAAAGATGGAAGATTTATACTCAACAATACTGAGATTTCAAAAAATGCAATATGTCTCAAAATTCCATGGAAAACTCACAGATTCTTTAAAAAAAAAAATGACCCAACAGTGTGCTTTTGAGGTAAGTTAAGAGTAACAGGCTGAATAAAATACTGTATACCATGGGCAAAGTAATAAAAAGAAACTTGGCTAGGTAGGTAATATTATTATAAAATACTAGACCTCAAAATAAGAAATATTACAGGGATAATAACAGACCCTGTGTAACGATAAAGAATCAAATTACCAAGAGCATATAATATTCCTAAATGTGTATGCAGAGCTTTAAAACATGTTAAACAAAAACTGAGAGAAGTCAAACAAAAATAGAGACAAATGCACAATTTTAACTAGAGATTTCAACTCTACCTTCTCAGTAACTATTACTGAGAAAATAAAAAAACAGTGATCATAAACAGAGAGGGCAAGAGGAAGAATCCTAATAGGTGTATAACTGGATTCCAGAAAAAGGGGGTGTTATGGTTGATACATTGTGTCAACTTGCGGAGGCTAGAGGTTTGGCTGAGTGACTCAGGAGGAAGCTAAGGTGCTTACTTTGCATACATCTTGAGCCTGTGGAAGAGGAGGGCACTGAGATTGTGTGAGAGCTACTCGCCCCCTGGGTGGGGGTAGGCTGTTTACAATGTAAGGGAAGAGAAGAGGCTGCTTGCAGCCATTCCTCCCTTTTGCTCTTGTGGTTTTTGCTGTGCTCTGCTGCCATGAACTTTGCCCTCTGCCATGTGCCACTCTGCCTCAGAACCAGCCAAGTATGGACTGAAACCTCCACAAACTGTAAGCTAAATAAACCTTTCCTTCCTTCATTCTGGGCTTTGGGTATTTTGTCTCAGCAACCATAGAAAAGTAACCAAGACGGGTGAGGCAGGAAATGTCAAAATCATATACTGTGTGGACTCTGACGATCACAGAATTAAATTACAAGGCAATACCAAAAAGATATTTAGAAAAATTATAACTACTAAATATAACACCATACTTTTAAGTAACTCATAGGTCACACAAAGAAACATGAAACTGGGCAAAAACTTTACATTTCACAATTTGTGGGGCATATCTAAAGCCAGGCTTATTTGTAGCTTTAAATATCAGAAAAGAAGTAAACAGGGTTAAAATCAGTATCATTAGCTTCTACCTTAGAAGTCTGAAGAAGCCAGGCGTGGTGGCACACACCTGTAAGTCCCAGCTACTTGGGAGTCTGAGGCAGGAAGATTACTTTGAGCCCATGGGTTTGAGACCAGTCTGGAAAATGTATTAAGACCCCATCTCAGAGAGAAAGAGAGATAGAGACAGACAGACAGACAGACAGACAGACACACACACACAAAGAGCTAGACAGAAGGAAAAGTAAGTTAAGTCTAAAGTAAAGAGAACAAAGAAACTGTGGATAAAAGAAATGAAACAGAATGTGGAAAAAATTAAAAAGAAAATAAATGAATGTAAAAGTTGATTGATTGTAAAAAAAAAAAAAATCAGTAACATTGATAAGCTTTAGCCAGAGGGCACAGATCATCAGTACCAAGAATGAAAGAAGGGCCATTTTGCAGAGGCTGGAGATATTAAAAGGATTAAAAACTGTTATATGCTTTATAACACAAAAAAGGGCTGGGGATTCTATGCTTTATACCAATAAATTAAACAACTTAGCTGAGATATCTCGGAAGACACAAAGAAATAAAGTTCACTCTAAAAGAACTAGATAATCTGAAATAGTCCTGTAGCTATTAAATGAACTGAATTCACAATACAATAAATACCCATAGGCTCATAAGCGCTTATTGATAAATCTGAATAAATTAGAGTAAAATTATAAATTCTTCCAGAAAAAAGAAGAAAGGTAAGAACATCTCTAAATCTGTTTTATGAACCTGCCATTCCCCTGATCCAAAACTAGAAAAAGCACTAAAAATAAAAAAAGAAACTGTAGAGCAGTATACCTCTCATAAACAGATACGTGAAAATCCTTAGCAAATGATTACTAAATTTGGGACTGGGGGTATAGCTCAGTAATAGAGTGTTTACCTAGCATGGGTGAGTGCCTAAGTCCAATCTATAGCACCAGGAAAAAAAGCCAGCAAACTAAATACAACAATATATAACATATGAGCCTGGCATGCTGGTACACATGTAATCCCAGCACTTTGGGAAGCTGAAGCAGGAGGCCTGCAAGTTCAAGCCCAGTCTAGACAATTTAGCAAGACCCTGTCTCAAAATAAAGCAATAAAAGTGGGCTGGGGAGGTAGCTCAGTGCGCAGGGCTTGCACTCAATCCTCAGTACTATAAGAAGGAACAAAAACAAAACCCCCAAATCTCTACGTTCCAGTAAATGGAATTTATTCTAGAAATTCTAGTTGAGATTTTTTTTTAAAATAAAAGTACAAAAACATATTAACAAACAGACACCAATTAGCATAAAAAATAGTACAATCACAACTGATCTATAGACACGGTGATATGCTCTCAACAGTGGTTATTGCTTTATCCATTGATATCTTCGAAGTGTAAATATATGAACCCATATGCAGATATGCAAAATTGGTCAGAAAATTAATCCTCTCAACAACAGAAAAACACAAAAACCAAGAATCCAAAGACAGAAAACAAAACAGGCAAACAACAACAACAACAACAACAAAAACCACCAATAGTTGCTGCATGCATATTGATATCTTCGAAGTGTGTGTTCAGGATAACACATACAGACATACAATATTGATCAAATAACCCGTCATCAATTATTCCTTAGCATCAAGTGATATAGTACAATAGTAGAACCATGTTAGCCCTCCTGCATATATGCATATTCATATATACATACATACATTTTTCTCTCTTTCCCCTCATCTCATCTGTTCTTTGTTTTTGAACAGATTACCTTCATGTCTCTTAGTTTATATTCCCACGCTCGGGTTCTTACACCAGTAATACAATACGTTGCCTGCACATGTATCGCTGACTTATTTCACTTATGAGTATGGACTCCAGTTTTGACCACTTGCCTACAAAGTCCCCAAAACTGTCTTTCTTTATAAGCTGAATAATATTCCACTATATAAAAATGCCACAATTTTTTAATCCAGTCTTCTGTGGATGGGCACTTGGGTTGCTTCCACATTTTAGCTATTACAAATTGTGCTGCTATAAACATGGGTGCACATATATCAGAGTGATATGATGTTTTCAGATCTTCTGGGAAAATACCCAGAAGAGGAATAGCTGGTTTGAATGGA
>PVLD010006316.1:0-101880 GCA_004027595.1 Dinomys branickii
TTGTTGTTGTTGAGAGGATCAACTGTCTGACTAAATTTGCATGTCTGTATATGGGTCCATACATCTACAATTCGAAGATATCAATGGATAAAGCAACAACTACTGTTGAGACCATATCACCTTGTCTATAGATTAGTTGTGATTGTACTATTTTCTATGATAAAAAAAAAATAAAATAAAGTTAGGTAGATAAGGTCAATACATATGAATGAATAAAATCCAATAATCACTATGAATTAAAAGTCATCACTCAACATGTTAAATACTTTTTAAAGTGCAGTTATAGAACTTTTATGATCAAGTTTTATGAGGGTGGAAGATAAACTAAAATCAGTTCTGTAAGAATAGTTGAATCCCAGGTTTAGAACAGGCAAGTGTGAGCTCTAGTGGGTAATGCAGTTCTTATCCTTCCCAATCTCATTACACTAATATGTAACTGGGAAATAGGATCTGAGCATTTCACAGGGATTCAGTAACGTGTGTGTACTTCTTGGATGAAAACAGATTAAACATCAGTTTTCCTTCTCTTTCCCTGCTAGTTCCACATTATAAAGAGAAAGTTTCTTTTTTCAGAAAGGGCTCTGATCCCACTGGGTTTCAAAGACAATTTTCAACACATTTTGGGGAGTCAGTGGAGGCTGGAATTGGTTTCAAGATGCTACTGGTGATAACAGGTGAGAAAAGGAACTTTTTTACGTCTCCCCGAGGTGCTGAGATTTCACATATACACAAGACTAAATCAATCACTCATCAACAGAACATAAAATCCTATCAGACTATCTTCATTTTCACAGCAGGATAACTTCTCTAACCTAACACACAAAACATTTGTTTTTGATGTGGACTGTACCAAATGTATATTAAGCTCTAACATCTCCAATACCCTAGAATTTTGTCATGTGCTCCTAATAAATGACTCTTCTTTATTAAAATAAAATTATTTTAAACAAATACACCTATTTTACATGACATTTTTCTCTAGCATATATAGTATATTTATGCAAAATATGCTAAATCAACTTTCATATGTTTATAATCTATATAAATATATGATTAGTTATATGTGTATGCTATGGGAATAATTTGAGCAGAACTTATTTACCCTAAGAAGGGAATTTTAAAGAGAAAAATTTGGAGATACACCAAATTGATTGCTTTTAGTACCCTGAATAAAAAGAAATGGGAACTACAATATGCAGGTATCATTGGCTACCACTGTGCTGATTGTGAAACTCTGTACTTTGCTGTGAGCCTTGAGACAATGAGCAGATTTGGGGAACTGTAATACTTGTTTCTTCGCAAGATTAAGATATAGTAATTCTATAGACAGTTTTCTGAGATGGATTCAGTGTGGCAGAGTGCTAAAATCTTCCACTGGGGTGCAGGAAAATGTATTAAAATTTCAACCTTCATTTAATATCTCCATATTTTGACATTTTCATTTTAGTGACTGCTGTACAAGTACCCATGTATGATTTATTATTACAAAACTAACATTTTTACCAATTTATATGTTGAGTAAATGAGATGGTGCAATCAGAAGTTTCAGAAATTTCCATACAAAGCTTTGATTTTTGTAACTACCTGATGACAGAAGCTACTTGGGATTTCCATTTTTTGTGGTTCAAGGAGATCAGAAAATAAAAGAAAAAAAAATAAAGGCAGAACATGATTCATTTTGAATGAATTTCTTTTAATCTATAATTGTGACTTTGTAGCTTTTTTGTTAAATTTGTTCAATTTTCTTTTGAGACCATGGTCCTGATCAATGTTGAGTTTTTTCAATGTTTGTAACATTACTATTATTATTACTACCATCATCATTGTTATTACCACTGAATTAGAAACATTTTGAAATGTGTAACCCAAAGGCAAGTACTTTTGTGAAACATATCTTTCAAATTTTATTTTCCTGATTTACTACCCTTCCTATACTCTGTTTCACATATTTTCCTGATTGAAATCACCACATCCAGTTGCCTTATATTAGAGACCATAACTTTTAACTCTAATGATAAACTAGTTTAAGACTTGAAAGATTTGAAATTTCAAGAGGAATCCCAAGAAGTTACAGGAAATGCTTGTGGTACGATTGTTTTAATGGGGGTAGAGTTAACTCATGGGTCCCGCAAATTTTCTGAGAAAGGTGATTTGGTTGAGCCATGTCTTCAGTGGACACTTGTTAGTTTTCTTTCTAAACTAGAACACAATGTTGATCTATAAGACTAGAGAAGCAATAGGGGCTTTGGCACTTCCCTTCATCCTTTATGGAGCTGTGTCAGTACTTGATGGTCTAATTTTTTTTCTTGTATACAAGAGTTTAGAACTGTGAACCTATCACCTGCAGAACAATTCAGTCAAGCAGCTGTAATGTAAGTGCTCAGTTGACAATGTAAAAATCAAGTAATGGGTCCACTTAACACATAGTTGCTCCCAATTTATATACCTTAGTGAACATGCAGAGCAGTAGGCAGGGAAAGAGACACCAGAGAGGCACATGATTTTTCCATAAACACATTCCACTTGCCTTTGGCCTTTGTGTCCCCCTGTATCAGATTTCTCTTTTGAGAAAGGGAAAAAATGTTACCCTGACATCCGTTGGCAGCACAGTTTTTACAAAGGACATAAATGATGCTCCAACTGTGAATTCAGCCTGGGAAACATAAAAAAATTATTTTTAAAAAATGCAATTATTTCAAAACATGTGACATTAAGAATTACACTTCTGTAATGAACACTGAGGTCGTCATACGTTGTGCAGAATAAATTGCACTTTAAATAAAATTTGTATTTAAAGATTGCTTAATATTTATAACTTCCTCTTCTAGTAGCCTCTGACCCACATATAGGGCAACCTTTTTACAACATGTCATAATTTTTATACCTTTAGCTAATGGGATTTCCCTAATGGTCCAGGCCTGTTCTGGAAATCTCCACCCTGTTGTGAATTACTTCCTTTCATAAGAGAGCATACAGAAAAAGGTATATGTATAAGGGGAGAGTCCAGGAGAGTTATATTTTTAAAAACAAAGTCATATACGGTGAAGTCCCTAAAATTGTATTGAGTCTTCACAAATCCCTATTGCAATGACAATATAAATTTTAATGATATAAAATACATAAAATGAGTTAGTTAAAAAGGCTGCTTATTCAGTAACTTTCTTGTTACTGGTATTAAATTCACAAGCAAAAAGTCCTTATGCCCAGTGATTATTGGGTAAAATTATTATTATTACTATGGTAAAACTTTGGAAGCTCTGTTTTCTGACATGTTTGCTTAGATATGATAGATTATATACTGTTATGAATTGAAAGGTGAGATGTGTGTTTCAACTTAAACAGAATGAAGAGAAAGAGGCCAGTTTACCTGGCAAGTTCAGAGAGAGTATGGAATGACAAATGGTCTTTTAAGAACACTGAAAATTCATGAAGAGATCTTTGCAGGGGAGTAACGAGAACGGATCCGTATTATAAAACAACCTGTTTGGGCTGCTGTGTATAGGGTACTTGTCAGAGAGCAAAGGGCAGAAGGACATCTCTCGTCGTAACCTGTTGAGCAGTTCAGATGAGGGATGGTAGCAGGTTAAACCCAGCAAGTTGTTCAGTGAGATATACCCAGGATACAACATCCCTTTTGAAGAACTATAAAAATTAGAGTAACAGCAGCAGTAGAGAGGATATTAATTGAGACTTGTTAAAGATCAGAAAGCAGCAGAGACTCAAGTGATCAGAATGCACCGCCTGCTGTACCTTCATTGGCGGGGAACGCCCACTTTCTGTAGCATAAAGGGTTCTTGGGAAATGAAGACCAGACTGGAATTATGTAATTCTTTTCTTCCCCTTGATATCGATTTGTTTTCACATGAAATCTGGATTACTACTCATGAACTCCTCCTAACATTTCCCAAATATTGAAAATATCCCTCACTATGAAAGAGTATCTATTGACACAAAGGTTTGCAGCCCTTGAAATTTGATTATTTTCTTTTCATAATGATTAGTTTCCATCCCATATTAAATTTTAACATTCACATTTTTAACTATACTAACACTAAGATAAACGAAAATTTATTTAATATAGAAGCAGTTGCACTTTGTTTTCAATGCATTTAGCTTAAGTGAGCTTTTTTGATGAATATTTGGATGAAAAATTTTAGTTTTACCCCAAAGCACTATACATAGTAATGCGGTTTGTATTGGCTTGTTTTGCTCTTTGAAGACTTTTGCAGTTGTTATTGGCTGTTCTTCAAACTGTATTTCATGGAAAATTGTTTACAGATTTTGTATGTTAATTTTGGATGATTGGAGAGTGAAGCTGAAATCAAGAAATCAAAACAGGTAGATGAAGTGCTTGCTTTAACTTAATAACTTTTGAGAACATTGACCATAAATAAAGATGGAAGATATTCAGAGTAAGCCAGGAGTAGAAAGCAAGTATAGAAGCTGCCAACATGCTACATTTTTATCATATACTTTGTAAATCATGACTATACGAGAATTTGAAGCACAATGACCTAAATCGCTGTGCTTTCAATACCAGCAATACTGTTGTCTCCAGGCTGCAGATTTGTGACTGAGTGTATTCTACATTACATGACTTGTGACCTAGTATCTACTTCTATATGAAACTCAATGATCCAGTGATTGCAGATAAACCTTCAGTCAAATGAGTTTTTTTATTTTCATGTGTAGGAAGAATAAAATTGGAACATTTACTTAATTTATTGAGTGGTTAAGGGACTCTAATAAGAGTCTTGGACATTAATAACAAAGTGTTATATATATATATGTGTGTGTGTGTGTGTGTGATATGTTATATATGTTACATTATATGTGTGTGTGTATATATATATAATACACACACACACACACACACACACACACACACACACACACACAAGACAGAACCAGTTGCTCAGGGCAACACTTCATAAATATTATAAAGACATAGTGCCTTGCTCACTCATACACTTGATCACACAACTTATATAGAAAATGTCATTGACTAAATTTGCATGTCTGTGTATGGGTTCATATATTTACACTTCGAAGATATCAATGGATAAAGCAATAACCACCGTTGAGACCATGTCACCTTGTTTATAGATTAGTTGTGATTGTACTATTTTTATGCTAATTGGTGTCTGTTTGTTAATATGTTTTTGTACTTTTATTTTTTTAAAATAAAAAAAATAAATATTTTTAATATTTTTTATTAAAAAAAAAGAAAATGTCATTGTCTAATCATTGCTCCAGGGAAAATATAGAAAAGAGCATATAGGATCTTTCATTAAAAATATTAGTGTCCCTCTTCTTTCCTTTATCTTTTCCCTCCCCATCTTAGGTAGTTTAATGCAGAATGTTAATTGCCTAAATGTATTAGAAGTATCTGTGCCTTAGTAGCCCGATGTGCTCACAACCAAATTACATATCTAAAATCTAAAATTAAATAAATGTTCTTGTTACTAACAACGAAAGTTTAAAATAAAACAATAAGGAAATAACACAAAGTTAGAACTATATCTGACTTGATAATTTAATTAGAAAGATTTCTTGAATATCTTGTTACTACAAAAAATGAAGACAATACTACTGTTCACAATTTTTTAAAATAAAAAGCAATGTAAACCAATGAACCTATTATCACATAGGTGACATGACTGACTGAAAAAAAATGGCCCAAATCAATTCCTTACACAAATTTTCCCCAACTAGCTTTAACATTTCCCCCTTTACTAATTAATAGCTGGGTAGTCACTGTTTTGAAATGCTTTTATTACTCTGATTAATGCATCTTACACCCCGGTATGTTTTCACCATATTTCATCAAAACTCTAGTCCTATCTTCTTGAAATGTATTTCCTTCCAGTTTCAGACAAATATAAATCAACTATTTCTTTATTCTACTGCAAGATTACTGTTATTAATCTTTCTATCTATGTCTTGTCTTTCCTCCTATTAAACACACAAAGATCTTCATTCTTCCTGCTAGGGTTTTTCTTGTGCTCCACGGTACAGGTAGAGCAATAAAGACTCTGAAGCCAAAGGAATCTGGGTGCAAATTGTGATGCCCTCAATTCCTCAGTAAAGTGAGGGCAGTGACTCACCTTCCAATGAATTGACTAAAAAACGGCACACGACTCTTCTATGACGTAATTTGCAAGTGATGAGCATTTTACAAAATTTAACTCACTTTTTTCCCCTTTCTCTTTATGCTTGTGTCTAGATGTAGTAGATTCTAAAAATAAATAAGGTAAAAAACCTGAACCTTACCTAACCACCCCTTGTACTCAATAATGAAAAATTCCTTGGTTTTGTTCGTCTTTAAACTCCTCAGGTACGTACTGTGCGCTTGTTGTTTTCATGCCCCATTTACCGTTATTACTAGTTTGCAATCCAGATTTTGTTCCTCTCCTTTATTGGAGGAAAAAAATGCCTAGCAACCCAGAGCAGAATATAAAGCACTTAAATAAGAGCAGATGGAGACTGTGCAGTGAGGCTTCCTGCTTCAGATTTGACATCTCCAATTTACTTGTCGTGTGCGTTTGGGTTTATGCACCTTGCCCACTCTGTCTCATATGTCATAAATAATATTAGGATGAGTTAATATCTACCTAAGTATCTTAAAATACAATGTCAAAGAGCATTTGTTGTATATTAAGCATTATTACAGTTTTGGCAGTTGCTAAATTTTCTTCTTCCTCTTACTTCCATTTCAGTTTTGACACCCAAAATTGTGTTTCCTAAAACACAGTTTCATATTTACAATATACTTAAATGCATTATTCATTTTCTTTTGTTCGTTCTGCCATTATATCTTCCTATTTTTTTTCTTGCTCCATACCAATTATTGTTAATTTCTCTTTATTCTTCCAATTGCCATGTTTTCAGTAAGTTTTGCTTCTAGAGCTTCATCTAAAAGCTCTAACAAATGACAAGCAAATATCCATCGCAACACTCTATACATGTTTTCCCTTTGTCCTTTTGATACTGAATATTTACACTAATTACAGTTAACAATTTCTGCATCAGTGATTCTATGGCTGATTTATAAGACTCTGTGTTGTTCTCCTTAATGTCCTAATCACATTTCCCTTATGAGCCTCTTCTGGTATTCCCAGCTGTGTCCAGTGTTCATCAAGTCCACACCGAAGGATTCTTCATGGATGAGCCTGAATAATTTGATGAAAGTTTACACATTTATATTTTTTAACTCATAATTCCATTCCAATGTGTCAGATGGCTTAGATCACCTCCAAAAGCAACTAATCCCAATTTCTGAAATACGCTTTTGCTCTTCCACAAATGCTGTCTATTAATATTCATTTTTTAGATTCATCTTTATATGATATTAACATAAAGATGCAAATTAAAACAGCACTATGATTCCATCTCAACCTAGAATTAATGGATATCATCAAAGAAAATCAACCAATAACAAATGCTGGTGAGGCTGTAGGGAAAAAGGAACCCTTCTCCACTACTGGTGGGAGTGTAGACTGGTGCAACTACTGTGGAAATCAATTTGGTTATTCCTCGAAAGCTAGGATTTGAGGTCCCATCTGACCCTACCATTCCCCTTCTGGGTATTTTCCCAAAGAATTAAAATCATCATATCAGAGCAATATAGGCACACCCATGTTTATTGCAGGAAAATTGTCATAGCTAAATCTTGAAAACAACCCAAATGCCCATCAACTGAGGGATACCATAAAAAAGATGTGGTATTTTTATACAAGGAGGTACTACTCAGCTATAAAGAAGGATAAATTTGGGACTTCTATAGGTCAGCAGTTGTAATTTGAGACCATACTCATCAGTGAAATAAATAAATCTCACATGTGTGAACATCCTATCATCTCTCTAGTATAAGAAGCTGAAAGAGGAAATAGGAGCCAAAATGTACAACGTAGACATTGGGAAATGGGAAGAAATTGTTTCAAAGAAAAGAGAAACTGGGATGCTAAAAAGGAAAAAAGAAACAAGGGAAAGGCACAGTAAATATATAGAGTGAAGATAGCCGTACTACTAAGTTCTATTGGTTCACTGAAAAGAAACTTTCGTGCTTACATTATTTGACCAATTTTTCCTGCCTGTACCTTGTAATCTGAGCACAGACTTTGTAGATAGCAATAAGGACCGTACTAACCATTGTTACTCTTTCACTATCTTGTTTGAAATTTTGCATTATTGCTTTTATTGCTTTTTCTCTTTTGAAAACAGATCTTATACATAGAAAGTATGTAAATATTTGACAAAAGACTGAACTCATACCGTTGATAAGGAGCTTGCTGTAGTTATACACATAGTACATTCTTTCTTGACAAATGCCAAGATAAATAATTTTGGATTGACAAAATAATTCTGTTAATTTCATGATATAAAAATTGCAATTTAAGAATGCTAAAATATATTTTTCAGTTATTACATTCACCGGATGCTGAAGAGTTTTGATTAGGTAGTAAAGCAATTTTCAGGTACACTAGTAACTTGGTCAATGAAAACCAGTTCTCTCATTGAACAAAAGAAGTTTATTCTTAGATGAGATGATTCTCATTATGTCATTCCTTTCTTTACTAGCTTTCCGTGACTCTTTAAGAGGGATGTCAGTATTATGAGAATAATCAAGTTGTATATCATTTGATTTAAATAGAAGCAAGTAAATTTTACATTCATTTCTTTCATAAAATTAAAACATGTGTTTGAGATTTTTCTTCAACCAATTATCTGACATTGCCTAAATGTAATAAAAATAGAACCAATAAATTGTATGCACAGGCTTAAGTACAAAATTATTGAAGATTACATTTGTCCTGTAATTGTTTATCTCATAAGACAAGCATGTGCAAAAAACTTTTCAGAAAAATGGCATCCATAATGCAAAAGAAGACACAGAGGAATTTATCAATATGGATCTTACCTGACAGGGGCTTATTCCTTAGGGATTAAGTGAAAAGCTCTGTACCCAGAATTTGTATTACTAATTTCTCACTACAATGATGTTGGACTATTTGTGGTGTGATTGTATAGGCACCCAATGGAAAAGCATATTTCATGTGTATTTTCATACACAAACAACTGTAAATAGTTATCTTTCAAATTTCTTCAGATAATAATGTATATTCAAGGACACTCTTCATATACACTGATGTCAAAATAAGAGTTATATACCTTTCATGCACTGATATCCCCTTTACATTTTTTTTCTTTTAGTTTTGGCTTAAAATAAGGAATCTTAATCTACTTGGACAGTGGCTGTATTTGTGAAAATGATAATAAATTGGCTCCTTTTCAGGAAATGTAATGGAAAATGTATAGGATTCCCAAAAACTTTGTAAAACAATCACAAAAGTAATTTATAAAACATTTGTTATTATTCTAAGATTATATTTAATAAAAATGGAAAATCATTTTCAGAATACTGGTATTCTGTTAACTTGAAACTTAAAGAACACACTTTGCATTAGCTTTCTCAGCAAGATTGTTTTGGGCCATGAATTTCATAACTTTTGGGTTCTTCACAAAAAATATAATGATTAGAACAAGTCATTTAAAATCCATAACAAAGTTCTTGATATTACTATGAATTCTTTATGATATTTTGTTTATTCTGTATTCATTGACTCAATCATATGTTTACCTACTTTCTCTCTCTTTTGTTTTGGGACAGGATCTGTCTATGCATTTCAGGCTGGCCTTGAGCTCAATTTGTAGCCCAGGCTGATCTCAAACTTGCAATGATCCACCCGCCTCAGCTCCCAAAACGCTGCGATTATAGGCGTGCACCACCACGCCTGTTCTACTTTCACTTATGTGAATCTCAAAACAGGAAAAGTTCATAGGACAAAATTTAAATATATTTAATATTAATTGTAATTTCAATAGAAGATAAAAAAACTGGATTCGCTTTGTTATCTATATGTAGATTTCTTTAACTATCTACAAATGGTCCTTAATATTTTCCTTTAAAGATTATTTTTATGCACTTCATTTGTTTTAGTACAACATTCATTTCATTAGAGTTTAAGCTTTTTAAATGGAGTTTAAAACATACATGCTACATTTCACTTGAAAAAGCTGGGAACCAACAACACTGCTTCTTCATATTGATCACTTATTTAATACACACTGTACAACTGTATCGGCTTTATTTATTTATCTGTGTGGGATATTTTTTTCTTTTTTTTTTTTTTTGTGGCAGGGTCTCGCTATGTAGATCAGGTTGGTTTTGAACTCACTTCATAGTCCAGGATGGTCTCAAATATGCAATGGTTCTCCTGCCTTAACTTGCCCAGGGCTGATATTACAGGCATGCACCACCATACCTGGCTTTTCAATTTTAATTCTAGATACTAACTAACACACATTTATCATAGCACTAGTAGTTGTGTAATATTTCCCAGATGAAGCTGTACAAAAACCAAAAGCCTATAGGTAAAAGTAAATATTTCACAATGCTCTTCATTAGAATAATGTTTATTACCTTCACCAATTAACATGGATTATAAAACAATATGGACTTATAACAGTGAAGAATGTATAAATGCAAATAGTATTCAATTATTTGACATATTAAGAAAGTAAACTTATAAACTCATTACAGACAAGTTGTCATTGTTCATATACCCATAATTATTGTAATAAGTTAGGAAACAAAATACTTACAAAATCTACTTCCATATCCTCTAATTCTATTAAAAGTAAAAATACACTCATATTTTCCTAATTCCTTAAACCCAAAATCTAGCATTTATCATTTCTCCTTTTTCATTACCTCACTGGTTTCTGCGTGCTTCATTTCCAAAGCTGATGTTAAAAATCACCTCCTTGTTATGCATCACCATAGATTTCAGCTCTAACTTTTCACTGTTTGCAAGTCTCTTAATTACTTGGCCTAAAATCCTAACTTCAGTTATCAGTTAATGGTCTTAAACACATAAAAAGTCAATCATTTCAGTCCTTCGCTATGGAATTAATATTTGGATTAATATTGCAATGCCTTGAGGGTACACTAAATCATACAGTGCAAACCCAAAACCCTCTACCTGAGCTCCAGGGTTCTGTGTAACCTCCGTCCTACTTCCTTTGTGGATTTCATGTCCACGCAATCTCCCTCAACTTACCACGCTGCACTTGGCCACTTACATCTATAAAACAAGCCTTGCAAGCTTATCCCCCCTCGTGGATGTTGCATTTGTTCCTCCATGTGTGTTTGGTGCTCATCTTCGAGAGCTGTGTTTGACATCTACTATATTTTAAATCTGAACTGTCCGCCAAACCCGTTTTTCAAAGTTGGGTCTCCAGGTAGGTTCTGCTAGGTGAAACCCAGTACGAGATCTTAGGTAATGAGAGGGTTGCCCTGAAGAGGAAAATGAAACTCCAGCCTCTTTCTATTATTGTTTTTGCTGTTTTGACTCCCAGCAATGAATTGAGTGGCTTTTCTCTAGCATGCACTGTTCACTATGAGGACGATATGCCATTTTAACTTTGATTCAAACGACAGGACCAAACAGTCATTGACTAGAACATCTAACATCATTAACAGAAACCAAATTTTTGTATTTATAAGATGATTTCTTGCCAGGCATGATGGCGAATGTCTGTAATCCCAGCACTTGGGATGGCTAAGGCAGGAGCATCATTGCAAGTTCGAGGCCCGACTATGCTACAAACTGGCTTCGAGGCCAGCCTGAATTGCATAGGGAGACCCTGTCTCAAAAAGACCAACAAAAAAATTATTTCTTCCAAGTATATGTTATACTGATAGGAAGCAAACACATTTTCTTTTTCATAATCCAGACTTCACATCTTTATGGAAGTTACTTCAGTAATCAGAATCTGGAGCTTGGATCATAAGTCTCTTTTTAAATTCCTATCATTTGTAATTTCAAGTATTTCCTCTTTTTTTATTTATTTTTTGTTTCACTCTTCCTGAAATAATATAATCTTTCTATGTGAAATTTTCTTTTCACGATTTTATTGCTAAAGCTAAGAACAGCGAACAAACATGCACACATAGGCACAAATACATAGAGAGAGAGACATGACAGAGATGGAGACGGGTCTCAGTGAATATTTCTTGAATGAATAACTGCAGTACAGGCAAGCAGGAAACTTTCAAAACAAAAAATAAAATGTAACACACAATTCTGAGTCTCTGGAAGAGCAATGTAAACTTTGGCAAAGACCACATGCCCTATAAGGACTAAATTTTGTCTTTATGGAAATGAGGTGATTGGGTAGATACTTTCAAGATTTAATGTCATTCTCATATAAAATGTGAGGATTCTCATTCTTTTAATAATTATTTACCCTATTAGTTTACATGTATATAACTCAAATGCAAACTTATCAGTAACTTAAGTATTGGTTCAAATGGCATCGGGATTGACATGCTAGCAAAAATCTGAGAAAATGATGATACTGAGAAACAGCTGGCTATAAAATTTCAGAATTGTAATTATATCCCTATCTATCTATCTATCTATCTATCTATATCAGAAATCAAACTCAGAACTTGCACTTGCCAGGCAGGCGCTGTACTGCTGAGCTGTATCCCTGGCCCTATAGCACTATACTTATATCCTCACAATATTGTGATTTTTAAATAAATATTATATTTTGATATAGATTATGGCAATTCTGACTGGTATTGTCCCTTTAAAAATTCAAACTTTTGTTTTGCAGTATACATACAATTACTTAGATTTAATGAAATATATATTGGCAATTTAGAGGCACTACTATGTCTGAATAAATGCTGTCAAGTTTAGTAATTTTGAATTGATTGAAAATTCTTTAGCTTTATGTTGAGATAAGGCACTAATTAAAGACTTTTTTACTTAACTTGGAAATGTTGTGCATTTTGACCTTGGAGTAAAGGAAACTGAATGTAAAGAAGAGCATGTGAACAAAACCTGGCAACAAACAGAAATAAAGATAAGAAAGGAGAGATAAAATGCGTCCCATTTCTATCACTGGATATTTTAGACTTATATTACTTATTTTGTTTTTACTATTCAAGATGTCATTAATCCTTTTCATCCTTACAAATGTTAGAGATTTTACACGCAAAACAATAACAAGAATCTGTAAGTTGCCACATTATTACTAAACAAGTGACCCAATGTTAATAGAGGAAAGTTAACTTTCCATTTATGGAAGGAGATTTAATACATTATTAATTATTATTAATTTTTAGCTGTCATGTTCTATTATAAATGAACAAAACTTTTGGTATTTCTTTTAGAACTTCATAGCTTCAATGGGAAGCTTGTAATCATACCATAAATGTCCAGGCACATCTTTAAATTTCAACAAATGTCAGATCTGGATAAATTCTAAGTGAAAAAGACAATCATGATGACAGCTGTGTAAAGAAGCATTTATTTAAATACAATTTCATTTTCTTTGTCTTGGAAGTACAATTGAATTTATGCCAAAATGAAGACACCTCTATTTAAAATTTTAGAGTGAAAGATAAGTCTCTTGGATGCCACTGTACTTCCATTAAAACAGTATGATAATTTTCATGTCTTCGTTTCTGAAAGAAAAATTTAGCATTGTAAATTCAGAAGTTACTCTTCCATAGTATACTTACACTAATACAAATATGTATGGATGCAAAATGAGCTTTGTTTTATACAAACAATTCCCAAGAATATTTAGTTAGATGCAGTGAAAGAAGCCCCAGTTAGTGACATTATCAGCTTATGATTTAATTTCAACATAGACTTTTATGCATATATCAAAATGATACTCTTGGACAACAACTAAATATTATATGATTAGCGTAATCATGTGGCATCTTGTGCATTTTGTAATTGATAAATTTTAAATGTTCTCATGTATGTGTACAACCTCCTATGAGGGTTATATGATGAGATACAAGGATCTAATGCTATAGAAGTGTTCTGAGACTATATAAGACCCAGATATATCTATTTGAAATAATGTGGGGAAGTGCTGGGTGGTACACTATCTAGTTAGATATTAAAATGCAACACAGTTCATTAAAATTAATGAAAATACTGCAGTACTGAAACTTTTCAGTTTTTCTTAACCTACAACTTTCATAATCTGTTGACCATGGAGGTGTTATTATTGCCGTAGTTGTTCTTGTTTTGTTTGATGCGTTTTATTTTGTACCTTCTATTAACACTCAGCAGAACACTATACCTATGGGAAATGCTGATTTAACTCGGTGGGAGAAAATAGAAAATTCAAGCTTACCAAGCACAAAAGAAAACACCATAAGAAAACCAAGCCTCGGGATCTTTTTTGTTTTAAGAGTTTATTTAAGAGCTTCCAGCAATATCACTGGCTCTTTATCGACCAAGGCTGTGTAAAATAAAGCATCTACCAAGGTTTTCACTCCAAATTATACAGCATTATAATCTGTCAAAGTGTTTTTCCCTCATCAGACTTTCTGCTTATTTCCTCCAAGTTATTCTCTTCACAGAGTGCCTAATACCTTGGGGAACATTTTTAATATCTTATTCTCACATGGATTTTTGCCCCATATCCTGAACCTCGATCAACTTATTCATTTCATGATGGTGCATGTGCAGTACTTCACTTCCTGACCTTCTATCATTCTTTTCTGTCCTGATCATGCTGTCATTTATGAAGGTATGCGGTCTTTATTTTGCCACGTTTTTGTTAGAAATGCTTCCAATTTTTCCCATTGACACAATGGACTACAGCTGCCTTTATTGGTCATATTGTACCAACATTAATTCTTTCCTTTTGGTGACTTGTTATCAAGTCAAAAATAATGTATAACATTGTCAGATGCAGTTGTATGTTTTCTCCCTTCTGCACTTCATTTATTCAATTTCAACCTCATATTGACTTCCCTTAGTACACTCTAAGACTCGATGTGAACGATAAATCTTTCATAAACATCTCAGTGCTCGTTATCTTTCTTGTTAAACTCACTTGAATTTTTAATATTTTTAAAACTTTTCTCATCAATCTGTCAAAAAATAATATTTTTTTGCTTCTTTATGTCTTTTCGATTTTTAAAAATATCTCTTGCAGAAAGACAGAATGACATGTGGCCCATCGCTCTTCACATGAGATATCCAAATTTTTCTGTGTATGTGAATATCTCCAAAATAGTCTGTATTACTGTGCATCATTTTTATAGTGTATAAAATACCTTATATAGTATTGGTTCTGTCCTGTATGAAAACCACATCAGAGAATGAACAATGTTTTGGAGCAATCTCTCTCCGTCTTTCTTTCTCTTGCTCTCTCTTTCCTGTTTCTGCATCCTAGTCTACATTCAATTATATAATTTAGTGTGCTCTTTTAAACAAATAACGAAACAAGACTGTAGTACACGTGATATAGGTACATATAGATATAGATATATAGATATAAATAGTCATCTTCTATTGTTCTTAAGTTACTTGCCGGCCCATCCTGGACTTTTGGCTAAGATCAAGTGTGAAGTTACTTGCCAGTAGATCATCACTAAACTTAACAGGCTTTCATTTAGTTTAAGAGGTGAGAATATGAAGGAAGCACCGCCTTACTGCTGTGGCTCAGTCTGCTCCGTCAGTGTGACTCCTTGTGATCTTGCTGTTGTTACTCCTCAGCAAATGTGCACATCTCTAACTCTGCATCCAGATCCAAAGTGTTTGCTGCTAGGGATAGTTGATCCTTTAGCAATTATATTTAAAAAAACTCTGAGATATATTATCATAAAATGTAGGCAAGAGACAAGAAGACTTTAAATGTTTTAGTTATTTTTGTCCAGTAACTTTGAACAAGATTGACCTTGATTTTTCTCTAATAATAAGCCAAATATAAAGTCACCTCTCCATTTATACAAAAAAATAATGGTATGTCATAATGTGACAGTTAAACACCTTAATTTTGATTGACAGTTTGCTGGGCTTGTCTGAGGCCTAAGGACTGATTACGTATTTCTTAGGGTCATGAAGTTCTGAACTTGGGGATTCCTGGTTCTTACACTGGCAGACTTCCCTTATGCAAGCCTGCCCCACTGCCATGCAAGGAATATCTTTGCCTCATCACACTCTTCTCCATGTTGCTCCTATCATGATGCCAGCCAACAAAAGACCAAAACCTCTGAAACTATGAGAAAATTAAAAGTCTCCTCCATTACACTGTGGGTGTCTCCTATTTTGTCCCAGCAAGGGGACAACTGCAAATACATGTACATGGCTAAGTTTAACAAAAGACAAGTGTCTCTGTGTGACTGTAAAGCAGTGAATTACACCTTCAGAAAGCTAAAGAATGTAATTTTCAGTTCACATTTCCTAACAGAAACTGTATTCTTCCCATCTATTCTTGTTTGGCAGAGGAACACACGATATTGTTTTAAGGTATGCCTCTCAAACGAGAAGGCAGTTTCTGGCAAGTGAACAGTCAGTCACATTTAATCATCATTATCTAACTTCTTACTTTCCTCAGTTGTTCCCAGGAGTCCTCTGCTTCTCCGGGGTCTTTCCCCTCTGAGAGTTTTGGCATGTAGCAAAAAGTACAGTCACAGCCTAGTCTTGCGTCTTAGGTGGGAGTGGGTTCTGCACTGCTGTCCGTTCTCCTCATTTCTGATCCTATGACGCCAGCTCTTTCCTATGGCCATGATGAAATTATGACGGATCTACTTCTCCGGGCTTTTGTGGTGCTCAGAGCCCGGCGCAGCCCCAGAGGGGCCTCTGTTCCTGGCTATCCGATTGGAGTTGCTTAGGCTGACATGTGGGAAGTCACCTGTGCTTTATATTTAATCTGTAAAATCTCTCTGCTATTCCTGGTATGAATTTTATAAAAGCCCACACTAGGCCTCTGATTTTTTTCATTGTCTCTTTACTCTCCTTGATTTTCTTGTTTTCCTCTGGAAATATCCAACATATTCTACAGTTCAAACAAATGAGGATTAATTCTTTATATTTAGAGTCATATCATAAATTAAATAATTTTCAGTGTTCTCCAACCTGCAGAGAAAAATCAAGATATCTATGAAAGGACTTTGTTAAAGTCCTGTTCATTTTACATGAGAACAGAGAAATTGTAGCCTATGTGGACATTTCTGTGGTGATAGGATTTAACTGAGAAGCAGTATACATGGAAACTCTTACAACTAAATAGCATTTTCTGTAGGAAAATGGGGAGAACACACCCTACTGCATCCTCAGAACTATTCTCAAAACCAGTTTCTTAAATGCCTTATTTCTCTAGATTCAAAATCTATCTTATTCCGTCCCGTGTTCAATTTCTGGGGCCCCTCTGGGTGGAATTAGAATTTCAGAAACTAGTGAAATGAAGATATTCCAGATGTAGAATGATGGTACTCAAGTGGTACTTCCTTACCTGTTCATTTTATACTAGGGGCAAATGGAACTAGAAATCAAGGAGAAATTCACTAAAAAGTATCTTTTTAGAAGATGATGTCATACGGCACTAATAAAAATGTCATGTTATATAAAATAGTATCATTCTCCATTGTATTTTTGTGCTTATTAAAATTTACTCTTTATGTTTCCTATCTCACACAAAGTAATGCTAATTCCTTCCCTGTTTTCCTGCTTTCTCTTTTCCTTTTTTTCTTTTCTTTCTGCTCTCCCTTCTACTTCCTTTTCTTTTCTTTCCATTCCATTCTTTGATATTTCTTTCTCTTTCTCTTTCCTCTCTATCTGTTCCTTTAGGATATGTTAATAAGAGCATCATAGCTGTGGTTCCCTATGTATACAGAGGAAGCAAAGGAATCCAGTGACGTTATACTCAAAGTCATCAGCCAAGATTTAACAAGGCTTCATTTAAATCAAGCAATATCGATTCTCAACCATCTTCCCACCTCCTCACAGGGCTATAAACACTGCCCAGGTCTATACTGTTCATACCTTCAGCCTTCGGACCTACTATGTTTGCATTACTAATGAAAATACCAAATTCATTTTACATGAGAACAGAGAAATTGTAGGCTATGTGGACATATCTATGATGATAGGATTTAACTGAGAAGAAATACGCATGGAAACTCTTACAACCAAATAGTGTTTTCTGCAGGAAAATGGGGAGAACACATCCTACTGCATCCTCAGAACTATTCAAGATACAATCTGGATTTGTATTGCTCAATAGATACCACTGATTTCAGCTGGCTCCACATGCATACTGCTACATTCAAAATGTTGATTATTCATCATTATTTTAATTGTTTTTATAACTATTAATATCATCTATAGAAGAGGATCTAAAATAAAATTGGAGTTCACTGAAATCCATTAAAGAGATGTAAATGTATCATATATCATTATATATGATTAAAGAAAGATCCACATTTTGACGTCAAGAACGTCAGAGGGAAGCCACAATCCTGAAACTTCATAATTGTACGACTTTAGGAAATTTTGTACTGAATATTTCAAGCTTCAGTGTTGTGCTCGCTTCGGCAGCACATACACTCAAAATTTCAGTGTCTTCCTCCTCTGCTTGCTAATTCACAATACAGCATAGCATCCTAATCAGAATTAAACAGGATTGCTGATACAGAGGGTAAGCATACCCGACATGAAAATCCTCAATAAATGTCAAGTATGTTAAACAAGCTTCCTTTGTGAAATTAAAGCTGATTTATTAATTACAGGAATCCAAAGAATGTCTCAGGCAAAGCAAATCTTCAAAGAATGCAGTGCATTGACAGAAAGTACTTTGACAGAGCAACTCTGACTGCAACACTTTGAAATTACAGACTTCACAAAGAAATGTATCGTGCTAACTATCCAAAGCAACTAGAATAAGAGTCAATTTGTGAGACATTTGTGCATGACTCCGATTCCTTTTGTAACTGTATATCAAAACATTCACTATAAACCTTTATTCAATTAATACAAAAGTCTAGACAAAATAGACTCAGTCAACAAGGAGTTTATCATTGATGGAGCAGATTTTAAAAATGGGTTCAAGCGATATGATATGCATGATCTTTAGCACATGGTCGTTATCCAATCTCATATGTCAATAAGTGCTTGAAGATAATTTCTATGGTGAATGAGAAGATCAAGTATTTAGAAGCAAACAAAGCATGAAGAAAATTAACATATTTTAGAACTATCAGAAATTCTTGAATTAGAATATCTTAAATCATGCAGTTGTTCTTTGGAATATAATTTAGTTCTACTGTCTTTAGCCCATAAGACTAATATGAAACGGACCCCTCAGCTGGAGATATAGTTCAGTGGCCCAAGTGCCTGCCTGGCAAATGCAAGGTCCTCAATTTGATACCCCATACCAAAAAAAAAAAAGTCCCCTCATCTCTTGGCCTGAGAGTGAAGTGAAAATGGAAGGATAATACCAAGATGTTTTCAGTAGCCCTGTACTTGGGTCCTTCATTTATAATTCATGTGACTGACACAGGTGTTCCATTTAAGAGGCTATTGTACACATTTTTAAAAGCAAGTAATTTCAGTCTATTTCAAGAGAATGCACTTGACATTAAACAATACTCAGATTGCCTTTATCAAGAGTACTCTTCTATTTGTTTTGTGCACTTACCATTTCACTGTATACACAGAAAGCGAGGTACATTTCCAACACAACTGAAATAGAAAACCATACTTGCTGTCTTAGTCATTTTGTTCTGCAATAACAGAATTTCTGAGAGTGGGTAACGTGCAAAGCACAGGTTAATTGGTCTTTGCTTTAGAGTCTGGTAAGGCCAGCGTGGAGGGACCCGGGTCTGGTGAGAGCTCAGGAGCAGGGCAATCCAGTGTGCGTGGACTGGGAGAGAAGAGTGAGAACCAAACTCCCTTTTTCAGCTGAACTAATTACACAGTGACTAACGCACACTTGATTTAATCCACTCCCGAGGGGAGAATCCTCATAGCCTGGTCAATACTTAAAAGCCCAACTTCCCCAAATTGTGGCACTTGGGATTACATTTCCAACAAGTGACCCATAGAGGGGGCATTCAAACAATAGTATGAAGAAATCACATTCTCCCACTCTGGCGTTTTGATATGCATCATATCCAAAGTAATTTTTTTTTTCAAATTCAGTACATATTGTAGCGATAGACTTTCTTAGTTCTGCATTCATGCATTTTGTGATGTCTAGAGTCTGTTTTACTCTAAACATGAAAGTAAGCAGCTCTTCTTGTTCTCAACATATTGCTGCTTTTATTGTAGCTACTTTTAAGCACCAGGAAATGTACAGATACAAACACAATAATTCATTTTTATTTTACCATATCAAATATTCTGATGCTGTACATTTTAATTCATTTGCAAGCATATGATAGAAAGGTCTCTGGAAATTTTTATATAGCTAAACACATGGAGAATAGGTCAATTAGTGTAACCTGAGTAACCTGCTGATGAAAAACGTTTGCAGCATTGATCCCCATTCAGGCATATTTATAATCTCAGTGCTTAATGTTCCATAGTTAGAAGATTGTGGTTTAAAATCAATTAAGTACTTTCCACCTAAATTGCACTAATTTAAAAGGGGAAACCAAACCCACAACTCCTCAAAGTATAAGATAGTAGGAATAGTTCAACTCAGAGCACACATTTGTGGGTATGGAAGTTTTAGAAAACAGATTCTATTTCTCTCTGAATGAAGAACAATTCACTTAAAGGAGAGAAAAAGTATCAGAAACCCAAACAGACTGAAATATTAGTGGAGAATCTACAATGGAAGGGAGACATTATGTAGCTCAATAATCCAGTTATTTGATGCTATGGTGCTGTGTAGGTTAAAGAGATTTCTACAATGTTTATAGTTTAAAGACATAAAAGCCAGATGTGGTGGCCTAGGTTGGCTACCTCAGTGCTGGATTCAGGGTGTCTAAAGAAGAACTGCAAATTCTAACACAGATTGAGCAATTCAGCGATTTAGGAAGACCTTGTCCCAAATAAATGATAGATGATGATAGATAGATAGATAGATAGATAGATAGATAGATAAGTAAATGCTGGATCAGCACAATGGCCTGGGATCAGTCCCCAGTACTGAGAGAGGCAGAAAAAAGCGAAGAGAAAGAGAGAGGGACAAAGAAAGAGAGAGACTGAGAGACAGAGCAGAGACAGAGACAGAGACAGCGGGAGAGACAAGCAGTGACAGAGGGAGAGAGGAAACGAAAATCAGCCTCGGCCTGAGGTAGAGAGTGTGCAACCAAACCTCACCGAAAAGGCCATCTAGCTAAAGCAAAATACAGAGCTAAGGCGCTATAATATATATTCATACCTTTATCTCTACATACTTTATCCACGTACATCGATCTGTATTTACAACTTTGGTCTCTCTTTGAATCAGTTGTAATCTCTTACAAGTTCCCTCATTAACAATTAAATTTAAATATTCAACTTGTATACATTTTATACTTTTGTGACAATCACGGTACCACTCTTTAAAGTCATATCCTTTAAGAGTTATTTTCATTAAAGGTCAGTTTCCTTTATCTTTAACTTGGAATTAGTAACAATATTTATGTTTAATTATATTGAATAAAGTTTACACTTATATAGTATGTAAAGATCCTAGATCTTAGTGGTAGTGATTGACCATTCAAAAGAAGTTATTATCAGTTTTGTTCTTTTTTGATGAATGCTATTAAACAAATTTCAAAGTCCCTCTGTTGGGGGGATTAAATTAAGCATTTCCTGAAGGGTTACAGTTTAATTTTTCATCCACTTGGCTTACATTTTAACCTCTACCATGCAACAATAACATGCTCAGAAATGTCTTTCCTAGTATATTATATCTAACTGGACACCAGGATCACATAATGGCTCATTTTTTATTTTATTGTTGCCTTTTGCACTCAATATTTCATATTTTAGTTGAACAATGGGCCACAATGACCACAAATAAATTATCAGAGCAAAACAAGTGTTTTTCATGCCACCTCTATCTACCATGGCCACCACGCACATGTTCTTAGGGGACTTTTCAGTATAGTGCTGGTCATTAGGTCACTTTGGCATTTGTGTGTGTCTTTCCCACCCTTTGTAAAAGTTTTCAAAACACATTTTTAAGGGCCAACTCACTTCCTCAGCTGCTTCAACCTATTTAAAATCAATCTTCTCAATGGTTGATGACATTCAATGTTCGTCACATTTTATATCTTTTCTCATCTGATTTCTGCTTTCGAAACTGTACTTATCCCACTGTCATCGATAAGGTTTATGCGGACTGTCATTTTCTCTGGGCTCTCAGCGGTGTTCTTCACTCTTGGCTTCTGGATATAATTTTCATTGATTTCTCCCCACTTCATAGGGAGCCTTTTTAAATCCTCAATGTTTATTCATTCTCTCCTTGCCATATAACAGTATGCAGGCACATTCCCGAGTCTTCCTCATATCTAAGCCTAGCTACCTGTCCTTGTGCATCCCTCTGTCAGTGACAAATTCAATTATCATTTAAAATATTATCTAAGTTACTGGTTCTCCACTTAATCAGCATATTAAAATAAAAGGAATTGGGATGTATTTATATAATAATTATGGATGTGTCCCCTCAAGCTTAATTCCTTTGGTCATCAGTATAACACTACAAATCTATAGTTTTTTTTTTCTTCAAATTAAACCAAATTATTCTAATGATCCTCATTTGAGAATGCCAGTTAGGTGATCAATTGGTTGGAAATATGATTTATATGCTTTTAACTTCTATATATTTTCTAAATTTTACTTGACCCCCTGTTCTTTACAGATCACTTGGCAATCACAACCAACTCTCCACATTTATAGGTAACTTCACCAGTTAACTAATGTTGTACAAAGAAAGAATATATTATTAAAGGAAAAAATACCTGATTCAACTAAATCTTTTGACAATGCAAGCAAAGATGCTTTCATTTCTTAAACACATTTGCATTATTTGGGTTCTATTGAATATAAATACATACTCTTGGTTAAAAATCATGACCACCCTTACTCTTGACCATTTTAACAACTCTTTAAGAAAACAGAATAGTGTAACCCATATTGACAAATCTATGTTAAATTCTAAATATGACTGTTATATAGTAGGTCTGTAGCTATAGTTAACTCATATGATAAATTTCAGAGTTTTAAATATGCATAATATATTTTCACTTTTGGTAAATGCAGCCAAATGTTGAGTTATCAAGAGTTAAAAATAGTAATTATTTTTTCTTATTTTGAATCTTGCTTTTTTCTTATGCAGGGACCCAAACTGACCAGGACTCAGGACAGCAATCTTGATTTTAAGCACCTTTTGGCCTGTCAAGTAACTTGGCACACATTCGAGTTCCTATAGAGTAGTCAAATTATTGAGAGTCTGCCAAGTGTTTTGTCTCATTTCCAGAATGATTCTGAGTGATATTTAATTTGCTAATAGTATCCAATAAAGCCCAAGTACAATCTTCTTGGATGTGGCCTACTCTGCTCTAACGTAGACCATAAATGTTTTCTTCTGTCACTAATCATGTGGATCCTCCTGTCTTCCTGACACCCAAGATGCTCTACTTTTGTGTCTTTGATAAATTAAAATTTAAGCGATCTGGGGACTGTCTGCTCTTCCTTCAGTTTTTGCATCTTCTATTGTCAGTGCTCTGCTCAACATTAGATTATTTTTTGATACCCTATAAAGCTAACCTTCTATCTACTCACACAAAATAAGCTACATAGCCAGAGAACATTTCTGAGGGTCTCAAGAGAGGATTTGAGAGTGGATTGGATGTTGAATAATGCATATCAGTCAGAGATACAGAAAATGTGAAAGGTTTTATGGGTGGAACAAAGGAGATGAACAAAAGCACCGAAGCGACAGATTATTATTGATCCATTTCTTTTGAACTCCTATTGAAACTTAGGAAGTACCAATACTTGCATTTTAAAATTTTCATCTTATTAAAGTTTCTGTTTGATCAAACCAGATATGTGGCTAAACATACAAAGAAAGTTGGAAAAAATAAACAGGTGATATGAAATTTTAAAAATGTGACCATAAAGTTTCCACAAAATAATCTATGAAATAAATATTCATACTAAACCTTGACTTTTAATCAACTTATCATTTTTCAAAGAAGTTATTAATGGTACACTGGAAGGTTGATGGGCTTGTATTACACAAAGAACGTGCCTTAAGTCTTGAGTGTTTATTGAATATTTTAACACAGTAATATGGGCAAGGAAAATATAAATTATTTTAAAAACAGAAAACTTGGACCCCAAAATGGACTACATGTAGTGAAAAAGTGAGTTAGATTTTAGCAACCCTCAAGTCAAACCCTCAAGAGTTTAAAATGAAGTGATAAATATGATTTTATGAACAGCAGAACTTTTGCTTTTGGAGCTGTAAGACTGGAACAGAATCATTGTGCAGTAGGCAAGCAGGATGGGTGAAGAGTTATTCCAAGATCACTTTCTGTGCCATGATCGAGGAGGCCATGGTCTCGCCCTTCCTGCCAATAGAGAAACTGCATCTGAAGTAAACGTCCTTAAACCCCAAAGTGTTATGTACCTGAAATTCTTAATAACACCTAAAGATCTAAAATCCAAATCACACTATTTGGTGCCCAACTGATTTATTTTTTCCACTCACTTTTAAGAAATGTGTCAAATTTTTCTACCCAAAATATAAAATGTCTCTCTACTGGATGGCAAGTCTGCAGAGTGTTTGTCTTGAAGAGATTCTAATTATGCTACAGATCGTCCATGCATCTCCGCGGGCAGCTCAAAGGAAGGGCAGCTCTGGTGAAGAGCAGCTTGATGAAGGGCAGCTCAGAGGAAGCGCAGCACGAGCACCGTGTGCCCACGTGTGCCGACATCCCATGGGTGAAGGGTGCCTTTATTTCACAAGCACATAAACATTTTCATTATTTTTGTTTCTAAACATGTAATTGAATTTATCAGTAAAATCTGATCCTAATGATTCCTTTTTTTTAAATAAAAGCACAAAAACATATTAACAAACATACACAAATTAGCATAAAAATAGTACAATCACAACTGATCTACAAACAAGGTGACATGATCTCAACAGTGGTTATTGCTTTATCCATTGACCTAATGATTCTTAAGACCATATTTTTTTTAGTTAAGTTATTCGACTTGAGTTCTCCTTCAAAAGCTATATACTTTCTCAATAGTACTTGCTGTTTTTTTCCTCTCAAAATAAACACAATCACTTTGCATCTTCCGGTACTTTCAAAGGATGCAATTACATTATTTACCTTGTTTTTCCACCTTTACTGATTTTTAAACTCCTTTTAGACTACATCTTTGGGGATAATAATGGACATTTAAAATAATTCCTCTTTAGAATGATCATTCTGGATGAACATTCAAATATGTGGTTGCATGTAGCTATCAGGCTTATCCTTTAAGAAAAAGAAAGTAGTAATTTGAAAACTAAGGTAATATTGGCTATAAAAATATATCTAAAGACATACATATAAGAAATTATTTTCATGTGACAGGCACACATAAATGTATGGAATCAAAATGTCTTTTCCATTCATAATACTACTCCTTTTCTTGCTGCATTCAAAGCATTTCATTCCTTCCATTAAAACCTAGAAAGTGAAATTAAAGGATAAATGCATTAAATGTTTCACAATTTAACTGGCATCAGTTGCACTGGGCCCAAATCAGATGCAGTGTGATGCTGAAATTCTAAAACTTTACCCCCAAAAGTTCACCCCACATGGAAGGATTATGATTTCTTTCTCAGTATGATCTTCCTGGAGGAATCCAGGAAGGACAGAACTTTGATAAATACATCTGAAAACTTATAGGTACAAATTATTTAAGCAATTATAAATAATGAGAGACTAAATACCTATAAGTCCCTACTAGTAACAGGATTTGAGACTGTGTTGTACAGAGGAAATTAACACTGCACTGAAGGAAAAGGCACATGGTCAAATCAATATGGGGAAAAGGGCGGAGATCAAGTCCCTTTCATTATGTTTACGACAGGAATCATTCCTGTGAGATAGAGCACCTCAGTGTATAGGACTGTCACGCGTATTGAAGAAATATGTTAATTACATTCAAGAGGCAGAAGTTTTGGGTCTAATACTGGAATGGATTAAGAACTTGTGCAGGACATGAATAGAAGAAAGGAATGTAAGTCTTTAAATATTTTGGAATGTACATATAATTTCTGGCCTGTTTCAAGAGTATTTAATCAGACTTCAGTGCTGCAGAGGTACTGGATAGATTAGTGATGGGTAGCACAGTGATGATCCGAGGCTGCTGGACAAACCCATCCAGGCAAAGACGGTAGGAAAATTACGTGAACTAGTGAGAATAAGGAGACCACAAGGTTTTCAAAGAGATCATATATGTAATAGTAAAAGAGCCTGACATTAAATGTTTGTGGGGTGAAGGATGATGGCATTCTAAATGATGGATTTTATACCCAATAATCATTTTAAAGATAGTATTAAAATAAGCCTTTCTCATTATCTAACAACACACGTGCGTACCACCATGGTGAGGTTCACACAGTGTCTTCTCCCATCGCCACACACAAGAACACTCTGTCCTCTCACTTTGTCATACCTCAAATATGGTGGCGGCTTCTGGTCCCTGTCTTTTTGCTCTCACCATTATTATATAAAGTGGCACTCACTGTCATCCTTGTCTAGTTAACACACAGCAAATTCACCTTTCCCATTGACAGAACAGACACTTTGGGTGACTTCCCCACCTGCCCTCCTAGACAATGATGCCAGGTTCCTCACAGGCCCACATGCTTCCTCTCACTGGTTTCTTGTTTTAAAATATGAAGGAGGAATCTTGACCTTGTCTCTTCTTGTTTCCCATAATATTCCACAGAGAGTTAAAACCAAAGCCCAAATGAGCCACTACATGACATTCTTTCTCCCAATAGGCCTGCCACGTATGTCCCCCTACATTTTCCTTATTACACCATCATATTCTGGTTTTCTGTTTGATTGAACATTCCTATTACTATAATGGTTCAGGACCTTTGCATTTGCTAGTTCTTTAGCCAGCTATAGTTTATCATCAGATATTCATAGTTATCATTCTTACTACCTTCAGAGCTTTCATTTAAAATAACCTTGAGAAAAGATGTCCTGATCTTTCTATTAAAATATAAATATTCATTTCTCTTTCACTCCTTAAGCCCCACTGATATATTATTTTTCTTTATTTCTTTTATTACTAACTAATATCTTTCTATTTCAGTTTAGTTATTTCATTAGGTTTCTAGTCATTGGAATGGACAGAAGTTTTCTAACTGTGATGTTCACTGCTGTGTTCTAGAACCTAGAGGAGTATAAAATATAGTAGAAATTAGTATTTGTTCAACAAGCAAATCCAAATTAATATACAGATCAAAGTAATTGAAATGTATGTAGAAAATATATTAAACTGACTTACAAGTAAAACATATTAACAAAATGTTTCATTCCTGTGCTATTTACATTATAAAAAGAGTATGCTTAAAAATCATCAATATACTTGTAATAATGGGCCCTCCTATAGAAATGCTCATTGTATCTTTCTTAGACACATGTGGGTTTAAAGAGAAAAACATAGATATAATTAAGAATGAACACAGTGAATTATATATTCTCCACTGTGCAGTTGACATAAAAAGTATTACTATTAAAACATGAAAATGTCTCTTCTAACAAGCTTGTTTTAATCACATAATAAACCTGTGATTAGAAATAACTTAAATAATATCTTCATTCACATTTAACCTCATTTTCAAGCAGGTGATCCTCAAGTATCACAAAGCTTGGAGCAACAAGCAGACTAACAACAAAAGACATCTACTAATTGCTTAATTAGAACTTTCAAAGAAAAAACATGCAGGTAAATCCATGTCTTGAACACAATTACATTATGTGACAAAATATGAATGCAAAATGTAGGTTTTCTTTAGAGGAAACTTGAATCAAAATATCCAATCAGCTAAGAAGAGATTAGTAAAGCTTCAGTGCCTTTAGGTAGTAAGGAAAGTATTTTTTTGTTGTTGTTTAAATCAATTTTATAGACGGTTAGAGTTGACACTGCTTGTGAACTTAAGTGAGGTAGGTGGTAATTTGTTGCTATGATAAAGCTAAAGAAGTTGTAAAATGAAAAACATCAAAGAAAAAGACACTTTGAACAGGTGACCAGCATGATGAAAGAAATAAGTGTATTTGTGTCATACTGAGAAAACAGTTTAAAAAATGGAGCAATCCACGGTGGAATACAGGACTGTGAACGCAGGTAGAATCCTTAGTGTAGAAGCAGCTCGTTCGTCCAGCTCAGAAGAGGTAGGGGATTCTGAACCTGTAGGCTAAAGTAGATTTCTAAGGAACATTAACAGTATTATATTTTTTACAAGCCCCCTTTTTTGGAAATACAGGAAAGGTAAACCATTGTTTCTTGTCCTTCATCTTCAAAAACAAATACAAAACCTACCGCTTGTGCACTTGCTGAGGGCTTTTTTTAAATAAAAGCAATAGAAGTCACTTTTTTTTCTTAAGTGAATCCATATGCATTTTAGGAGCTATTTGATCTTCACAAATGTTAGATTCTAATTAGAAATGTGTGCTCCCTTTCCCATGGAATACACTACTCCTTGAAATTAGCTATCGTGTACTTGTGTGAAATGAAGAGTACCTGAAAGTTCACGTTTTCTTCATTTCTGACTTCCTCCCTTGTGCCATAAATTTAAGAAAAAAACAGAAGAGTCGAGATGTCATAAAGGAGAAAAGTACTTCAAAAGATCATTTGGGATATATTTTATTTCTGTGTAATCACTGAAATTTTAGATATGTGCAACAAATCAGGATTACTCCAAGGAAAATATTTATATATGTACCATTTTACTGTGTCTTTCTGAGGACAAATGGTGAAATTTTGGTGTGATGTGATTCAAACTCATATGCTACATGTACCCTAAGAAATAGGGATAACTTGTTGAATAATCAGAAAATTCTGCTCTCCTTTTTAGCACTAATCTTCAGAGTATACTGCTTTATTTTAAAAAATGAGAATAATGCATGGAAAATCTTTTTCATCCTATTGATAAAAGAAAATGTTTGATCCAGTAAGCATTAAAGTTCAAACACACAGATAAAAGATGAAATAGTAGATTATTAAAAGGAAATTCTTGGGCTATGTATTCATAGCAAGTAAAAACATAAAAGGGATGGAAAATCAGCACATGAAGCATTGGGAATAGAAAAGGATTACAAGATAATCATATCTCAGCTGCTTATTTATAAACTTAATGGATGTTGCTCTGTTATATGAAACAGTACATTTCCCATGTACAATCTTCAAAGATAAGTCAGGATATATTGTTTCAAAACTAGGAAGCAATGATTTTGGATAGTAATTAATCCGGAGAAACATTTGATGATATTTTCTACTGAATTTTGAATGTTTCAAGAAGAAATGAGCAAGAGCCAATATAATAAGGATTATAATTTTGGTGTGTAAAATCTCAAATTTTAATATAAACTACCATGCAAAGCTGTTTACATGGTTTCAAAGAATGGGTCATAGTTGGTCAAGGACAAGAAAGTATGTCTAATATTGTCCCTCAGAAGGGTTCACATAACCTGGAGAAAAACATCTGGGAAGCCTGGCTTCAAAAAGAATTGAGTTCCTTTGTAAACTTTTACGTTTAGGAAAATAGTATTCAAAGGGCAAGGAACAACTAAGTTGTCCCTTTGGTTGTTAATCAACCATAACATTGATCGATCTACTGGGAAACAAACTTGTGGAGGAAAAGGGTGGAGAGAATGGAGGGGTTTTAGTAACTGTCTCTCCTGCAGATGCATCAATTTAAATAGTGATCCAAGCACAAAAATATCTTCGCAGGGCAAAGAAAACCAACTAGGACATCAGAGTACTTGGCGGTAGCCTAAGAACAAAGGTATTGAAAATGATAAAAAAAAAAGACCGATACAAGTTTCATCTGTCATCCCTCCTCAAGCCCTGGGGGACATAGCACAGAGAGAGTATCTTTCACTTGGCAGAAAGTGAAGTAAATCAACATTGCACTTTGCACTAAGCCCTAGAAGTGAATCCATCAAAGTGAAAGTCAGACGTACACATCCTCATATTCCAGGTTGGTTCCTGAAAACTGAGCCTCTAGTCTAGACCAGTGTGGAACTAGGGAAGTCTCCTTGACTTCAAGGTTCAGCTTTGCCTGCTGGATTTGATCTTTATCCCATGTCTCTCTGCTGCCGATGTGAACTTCCCCAGTCACTGTGCATCCCTCAACAGTAGGCCAGCTTGGCCTGGGTGGTCCCAGGCTTTAGTTCTTCACAACACTAGATATGCTGTAAGAGGTCTCAAACCTCTGAAGCACATCTGTCCCATCTTCTGGAATGCCTGCATGCTGCACTTGCCACAGGTTTTACCAGGAAAAAAAATCACGTTGTTAAGACTGGAATATATATCTATTTCTCACAGATATGAAAATGTACCTACTTGGCACATGGCAATGGATCAAGAGGAGTAGAAAACAGGTATTACCAAAGAGAAAGCATAAGGTGCCAGGCATGGATCATAAATATTGGAGCTCTGGAAACTGCCTGACAAGAATTCCAAAAAACTGTCTTTCACAGACAGCAGAGGTCGAATAAGAAAAATAAGAAGGCATTTAAGAAAATTGGAGGAAATAATAGGCAATCATCAAAAACTTTCAGAGAAAATATGGAATAATAATTATAGTAATGATAGTAGAACACAAATCCTGGAACTTAAAATATAATGAATAAATTGAAAAATGTAGTGAGAGCATCGGTAGCATAACTATCCTTGTAGGAAAAAAAGTCTATGTATTTAAATACAGGTTCTTTGAATATGGAATCAAAATGCCAAATTAATGCAAAAGAATGGAAAAGATTTATGAGACATCATAATATTGTGGCAGGTATACACATATATATGTATATCAGAGTTAAGATAAATAATTGTACAGGAGATAAATTTAACATACAATGATGAGTACCATTTCTACGAACTAAGAGCAAGCAATCAAGAAAATAATCACATTTACAAGAGCTACAAAATATAAAATAATAGAAGCTTAATCAAGGTGATAAAATAGTTGTGCAATGAAAAATAGAAAACATTGATGAAAGAAACTAAGGAAGATACAAATAATTAAATACGAAAGTACACTGTGATAATGGATTCAAGAAAAACTCTTTTTAAAATGTTCATATGCCCAAAGTTATATACAGATTTAACATAGTCACTAACAAAATATCATGATATGCTTCCAAAAGTGAAACAACTGCAAAATTCATATGGAACCACTAAAGACCACCCGCAGTAGCCAAAACAATCTGGCATAAAGAGTAACCGTCCTGAATGGAAATCAACAGAGTTCAAATATACTTCAAACTGAAATAGCATTGCACTAGCATCCAACCTGACACAGCGCAGGAGAACAGAATGAAGAACCCAGAAATAAATTAATATATTTACAGTCATCTCATTTTTGGCAAAAGAGTCAAGCACATAATGTAGGGTAAAAAAAATCTTTTAAAATTTGAATAGTGTTGCAAAAATACCAATGTCTGGAAGAATGTAAATAAACCCTATCTCACACCTGTATGAAGGCATTTCAATTCAGATTTAAAAATTGAATGCGAAATCACAAATCGTGAAATTACTAGTTTAAAGCACAGGGGGCACACTGCAAGACACTGGCTTTAGCTGTGGCACTTGGATATGACCCCAAGTACACAGGTGACAAAGTGAAGTAGGAGAAACTGTAGACCTTATGAAAAATCTTCCGCAGTTCCAAGGGAACAATCCATGAATAGAGGGAAGAGCCGACAAATAGGTCGGCGGAAAATATTGGCAAACTATAAATCTGATAAGGATTAATAACCAAAATAGTAAGGGGCACAACTCAGCATCCAGAAAAATAGCAAGTAAAAATGGAAAAATGCTCTTAAGAGACATTCCTAAAAAAAGATGTAAAAATGATCAACAAGTATAAAAATAGTCTCAATATCACTAATCATCAGAGATAGTAAATTAAAGCCAGAGTGAAATATCACACTAGTAAAATGGCTATTCACAAAACGACAAAGATAATTAGTGTTGACGAATGATGAAATGATGAAGTAAATGGTAACACTCACACTTTGGTGGAAATGTAAATTAGTACAGCCATTTTGGAAAATTATTCAAAGAAATAAATACGGAAATAACTTTCGATCCATCAATCACACTGGCTTATTCACCTGATTCATTCAGAATATTTTTTACCTTAGACATTTTCTTTCTTTGAAAAGTATAGCTTCTTTTTGAAAAATATAAATGAGCAGGAAAGAAACTAAGACTACCCTGGAATCTCGAAGGATGTCTAAGTCTTTTCATTCTGGATAAGAAAAAAGGAAAGGGCTTTACACATTTCTACTGAAACTCTGATGTCATCTTCTGAGGGCAGCCCTAACTACTCAATTGAAAAATGGACCTACCAGAACAGTCCATCTGATTTGACAGGATTCTTTCTTTATTTGGACATTTATCCTCCTCTAGCATACAATGTAAATTTCATATTTTCTGCACATATTATGTGTTACTGCTCTTTTCTTTTTCTACTTGAGTATAAACTCAATGAACGCAGAAATCTTGTCTCTACTGTGTGCGCTGGTATTTGAAGTGATTCAGCTTATGGCTAACACTTACTACATACCTGCTAACAATTTGCTGAACAAGTTCATGGAAACATAGACATGACTTCTTAGAAATGTTTTATTTTCCACGATGACAATGTTAACATCAGCTGATAATTGACCCTAATGTTAAAGTGACATTACAAGGATATAGCCTTCATTTACACATTTTTTTCTGAGCTCTTCTGAAAGCTGTGTGGAAAATTTATACACCATTTCCTCTTTTGGGAAAAATGGTATCTGTTTTTGGATCGAAAGGAATGGAAGCACAGGCCTGAGATACAGCTCAGAAGCACAGCACCTGCCTAGTAGGCGCAAGGTCCTGAGTTCCAGTCCCAGTACCCACAAACAAAACAAAACAAAACAACAACAACAACAAAATGAAAGCACAGATTATCCGAGCCACGTGTAATTTTTTAGCATACCTAATTATTTCTTTGTATCTTTTTATTTCAAATAAAAAACTGTATGAAGCATATATTGGGTGTACAGTATCACTGCATACAAGTTCTGAGAACATTTTTTGATCAGCGGTTCTATAAAAATGCAATTTACTAAAATGAAGATGGAATAGTGTAAATATTTGCTGGGCCATGTACGCACATCTGCTGTGAAATGGAGCTCTCAATAGCTGTGACTGGCAGTGTACTTAAACTGCCACCAGATGGCTAACACAGTCACAATTCAACTTTCCTCTAAAGCACAGTCTACCTGTCAGTGACAGAGTATTTTGGGGTGTTATTATCTGTATACTATACTTCAATTCTTTTCAGATTTTTGAAGGAGCATTACCTCGTATAAAACCCAGCAGTCTAGCAAAGCAATTTTCCTAAAGAAGCTACACTCAGTGAGAGAGGAAGCAAAGTAAGCTCTAGTGTCCTTTGTTCAGCTAAAGTTGAGTAACTTAGGCTCATAGGAGTAACTCTCAGATGAGCCTGCAAAGTAGGACTGGTCTTCAGTAACACAGAGGAGAAGGTATGGATCCTTACTGCATGACTGTCAGTGTACTCAAAAGTGGCAAGTTTAGTTTTTCATCAAAGTTTACAGTACAGGTGTTATTATCCCAAAGGGAGAGCTGAACAGTGAAAAGTTAGAGAAATGGAATTTTTACAGGGTGCAGTGATTGAATGAATGGGAATATGGGATGTGTTTCCACGCTGGTGTGATCTCAAGACCTGTGCTTTTTCCACTTTGTCCCTCTGCATTCATTTACAAAATATGGCACCAGTGTTTCATTATTCATTGATTTAGGTGACCAAAATGCATACATAATCCTCATTTAGTGTTTACATGTTTCTATAGTCAAATACGTTTCTAACGTTCTTTTTCAAATACTACTGACATAATTTATACTTCTTTATTATTCTGCCATTTTTCTTGTTAAACAGCTGCATCTTAGGACATAATAAATTGAAACTTACAAAACTGTATCATGTGAAAAATAGGTCTACTAAGAAACACTAATGAGAAGGATCTCTTTTGTGTGAGCCTTTATGTGACATTTTTTGTCAGTTGTACTACAAATAGTGATGTTTTCCCATTGATTCATTTGTTTCTCTAAAAACTGAAAGATTGAAAGATGTTTACATAGAGCTGTAATGTGATTTCTCTCTATCTTTTATTCTCCAGTGAAATACATTTGTTTCTTGAGGGTTTTGGGGGGCATCAGGAATTGAACTCAGAACCTTGTGCTTGCCAGGCAAGCTCTTGAGTCACTGAGCTATATCCAGGCCTTGGAACACATGTTATATCCCTCACATATAAATTAATTGGAATAGTCTCTGGCTTGTTTCTTATTTCAACAAGGTTCTGATTTTCCTCTTTTCCTTTTTCGCATCTTCCTTCTGAAGCATGTGCTTGTCAGGAAATGTGAGGCTTTTCAGAGATTGCTTTTCAATAAGATGTATTTTCAGCTATTCAGAGTGTTATGTACCATTTTCTATGTTTTAATTAAAACATATTAAGTGAGTAATTAGAAAAATCCTCTTAAGTCATGTTCAATACCAATGATATGCAGTGTAATACCTACCATTCAGTTTAAGTTATCATTGTAATGCACCCTGGTGCCACATAAACTCTTTCATTAGAATATTCGCTCTGACTCACCAAGAATTTAGGCTGTTGGTAAGACTTTCTGAGGTTTTGCTTCACCCTTCTGGCTGTGGGCAACAAAGTTTCTGTGGAATTGCTTATCACTAGGAAATTAGCCATTACCCCCTTAGCAAATGTGACTCATTTTTATGGCTATTTCCCAGGTTTTTAAAGCTGTAATTTGTCTTTCCTGGCAGTCTGAATCAGCTGAATCCCAAGAGCTCCTGCTTCCTTTATTCCTTTCTCCTACAAGGCTGAGGAACAGGAAATAAAGGAGACAGGTTTCCCTTTATTAGAAAAGTATAAGGGGTCCCTTGCTCACGGTGATAAGTACTCAGTAATTGTTCAAGGCTTCTTGGTCAATATAGTGTCTTCCAAAGAAAATTAAGGAAGAAAGAAGGAAGGAAGGAAGGAAGATCTATTTAGAGAAACCACTTTTGGCTTTAAATTTCCACCAGAGGTAGAGTTGAATTATAGTTTAAATGAATATTTAATTACATGGATTCACCATAAGTGAAAGCGTCTCATGTGCTTTGGACATAGAATGTTCAAAAGTGTTTTTGGTAATAGAGTTAAATCTTTGCTATAGAACAAAACATTGTAAGTAAGATATTAAAAGAAGACATTTTTAAAGTTTAGCATAAGATTGCAGAGTGACATTTTTTACCCAGTTATATAAAGAGATTTTTAATTTTTCACATTAACTTATGTAAATCGATGAGAGACTTCTCACTAGGGCAATATCAACACACTTATGTAAAATTTATGTTGACTGCTTATTGCTTTATTCACAGTGAATAAGCATGATTTAATCAAGGAACATCATAAACCTATCCTTTCCTTTGATCCAGAAGCTTCTCAATGTTTTCTTCAGCAAAAGTCATAAATCTTGCACAGAAGAGATTTAGGGTGGCGTTGTAGTAGGAAAAAGAAAGAGCCAAAGCGTGCGTGGTGTTAGTAGCTATGACGAGACCCTATCCGATCTCCAGCCCACAAGGGCAGAGTTGGCTGGGGCCATCAGTTGCTGCCTTGTGTGATTCTTAAACTACTCCCTTAAAATTAAGCGCTCCTTCTACAGCTGCCCCCGAGCAGTGAGCAGTGACTGAACATGACAGGTAGGCTCAGAGCAGCAGTCCCTAGGACCACCCATGTGAAAGATAATATTGGTGCAAGCACCTCCTGATCTCCTTTCTGCAATTCCCGTAGAGCTACATCTGCGTTTCCTTTCTTCCTTCCTTAAGATGTCTGGCTGTTACGGTTGATACACTGTGTCAACTTGAGGAATATAGAAGTTTAACTGATTGATTCAGCAGGAGGCCAGGGTCCTCACATTGAAAACATCCTCGCTTGTGGCAGAGGAAGGCACCGGAGACGGTGCGTGTGTGGGCAGGTAGCCGGCATACAATACAGGGAGGGGAAAGAGACTTGCCCCTCCGCTTCTCTCTTGCTGTTTCTGCTGTTTTCTTCACCATGAACTGTTGCCCTCTGCCATGTACCACTCTGCCTTAGAGCTGAACCCACCACAAACTGTAAGCTAAATAAACCTCTCCTTCCTTAAGTTGGGGCGTCGGGGATTTTATCTGAGCAATGAGAGAAAAGTCACTAAGTCACAGATATTCCTAATGGTTTAAAAAGCTCCCCTGCGTTTTTCCACTTTCTTTCTCTCCGCTCCCCCACTCATATTTTCTTTAGTCAGTGTCTCGTGCATCTGATTCCCTCTATGCTGTATAGTAAAATGAAGAAATTGTCATTTTCCTGTGTGAAAAATAAGGGAGGGAAGGCTGGCTCTCCTCACAAGATGCCTGTGTCAGTTCCAGTGGTTCTCCCTATGGCAGCAACCCCATGCCTTTGATGATTCCATTGTGTTTTCTGGTCTTTGCCAAAACTATACATGTATTTTCTGCACTCATTTGCGGGCAGTATTGCATGTATGATTTTAAATTAGCCTGTTCATGAGTGAGAAGTTATTTCTTCTTCAACTATACTACCCATGCTTAAAAGAATGGATTGGCTCAATTTTATTTCCACAGCACGTGACATTTGCATTCTTTTAGAGAAACTTCAGCCTGGGACAGGGAGAAGAAGCTTTGGAAAGTTTTGTTTTATTTATTCTCACAGCAAGCACTCATCTATTATTACTTGTCAGGTATGGTTATAATTTTTGTTGTGTGAAGATAAAACACTTTATATTTTCTTGTTTGGAAAATAATATTAGAAGGGAAGATAAAATCTGTAGATAATTGAAGCTAAATATTTAGTCAACTAGAATTTCACCTATAGAGTGGTGTGTTGCAAATTTAGTATTTACATAAAATTGATGGCAGATTTATCTTAAATTATAGTTTGCTACTCACATAAGAAACTTATTGACCATCAGTGGATATAAATCCTCATTAATATTTCCCAGTCCCAAGAAGGAAGCATAAGTTGTTACGTGCTCCCTAGCATACTCAATGATTTTTATTTCACATAAATGTAATAAACTTTCACCCTGATACATACAATATGCTTCATTTGAAAAATGTGATCTGCAATCATTTAAAATGAGAAAACCAATATGTTCACTTCCAAAATAAAGCATTACAATTTGTTACAAATGCTACCAGGAAATTTATAGCACTATTCAAAAAATATCAAATTTATGTGGAAGAAAAAATAGATCAAATGACTCCTACCTTAGTTTATGAGTAATATGGTGAAGTATTTATCACACCATATATGTACACATTTTAATAAATTTGTCCAACATGAGTACAATCAAAAGCAAAGAAAATGTTCCTATATTATACATTAAGTGAGTAAAAGTTTTATGATACTGATAGAAAGAAATAGGTATATCCACAGAAGAGAACAAGAGCTAGAGAAATATAGTCAAACATACAAAGATAGAATAATATATATATATATATATATATATATATATATATATATAATAGATGTATAAAGTTGTTTCAGGAAAAAATAATTACTAATAAATAGAGTAAAGATAAACATGTTAGAATTTAAGAAAAAATGCAATATTTTCCTAACATATTAGAAGAAAAGCTTCTTTATGTAATTGAATATATATATGTTCACATAAAAAAGAGAATAGATGATCATATGTACTTGACAAGTATAAATATACCTAGACCACTGCAACTTACAATCAACTAGAGGATACAAATAATAAAACATTGTCTAATGAAAACCAAGCCAAATAATTCAGTCATATGTAATTATAAGAAAAAATTTAAAATAGCATATATCCCTTATCTGATAATAACAAAAATATTTCTAACTGCAGCTAGTACTTTGGAGACTACCTACTGTGTGGGAACATATGCTCACACAGTATGTATTTGAATTTTTAATAGTGCTCACTTTTTGGAGGTCAATTCCAAATATTTGGAAAAGTAACATTTGGGTGCAAAATACCATTTACCAGGTTAGAACCTGAGAAAGCATTTAGACTTCAAGTTATTAATTCAAGGAAGGTACACAGAATTCTATTTTTGTTTTTTTTCATTTTAAAGTTGCAAAACTATAAAGCAAAATACTCAGAAACAAACTGTCCATGTGAAATTGATGTAATAAGTAAACACATTTTAGAATTAAAAGTTTATTTTAAAAGTTTTAACTGAAAAATTTAAGAAATGCAGATTTCAGCAAAGAAACTTTGATTTTTTTTTTTTTTTTAGTATACAAACATGTACCTAGATATTCACAAGGCATGATAATGGATTTTGAATGATTTAAACTTTATTTTATTTAATGATTTAAATTTTATTTTAACTATTTATACTTTGTGCACACTTATGTTGTCTAAGATCTCTGCAATGCCATGTTTTATTCATTTAAGGAAATGTAAATATTTTTATAGGGATTGTTATGTTGCACAAAATCTCATAAAACATCTAGAATATTAAAATGTAGCTTTCACATGGAATATAATGTATTAAGAAACTTTTGTACTTTTTTTTGTCTTTGGGATTCACATTGTTCTTATACTGGAAACTGCTGAGCAAATGATCTACTTCTCTATACACAATTTCTTTGTAAATTATAGCTTTAAACACTTGACAGTCTCTGAACTTTGGTGCCCCAGCCTGTTGCTCAGTTATGGGAAAATTGTGGTCACAAAATGTTTTAACAATTGTGAATCAAACTCAACATCAGCAGATTTTCTTATGCATTCCTTCAACTCCAATGCAATATTAGTCCATTTTGGTAAATACAGTAATTTACAGTTTGCTCTGAAACATTTTCTAGTAGTATATTTTTAAGTTCATTTTCAAGAATCAATACTGTCTCAGTAAAATACTTCAGGTTCTTACTTTTACCTTTTTTGATAAGTTTTCATATGTGGATAAAATGTCCTAAAGAAACATTTTTTACTACCTTGGAAGGATAAACTGTAGGCTGTTTTAGGCAGACATATTTATACTTTTAGGTCAATATTGAAATATTATTAAGGAAATCTACCAAACCATCTTTAAAATTGCATCTACTATCATATGATTTTATCATTAATAGGTGACAGTTCCATGTGAATTGTAATCAGTCAAATGTCTAGATTAGTGATGTCTGTATACTTGTGATAAAATAAATGTTTATATAAACCATAGAATAAGGGTAGAATCATTAAATATGTAAATCCAACAATAATTATTCTTTCTCTAGATTATAAAAGTATCAAACCTCGGTGGCTATGTTACATCTTTATAAATAAATTCAAGGTTAATCCATGCTCCAGATGGAATAAAGAAAGGGCAACCTGTTCATGCTGCCACGGGTTTTTTTAGCATGTTTGAAGATTTATTACTGGGAATCCTGCCCTAGGTAAACACATTTGCGATGTGAGCACGGCCTCTTGGCGTGGGGATGTTCGGCTCATCTGTTAGGTTGGCATCTTTCCCACTCACAATTTTCTTGGAATTCTGCCCCAAGTCCTAAGTGCCAAATTGTAAAATTTTAAATAAGAGAGTGCATATAATTCCTCGCTGCGCTGGGTGGAATATCCCTTATCACTGCATCCAAGCAATTGCGTAAAGTCTGGCTTTAAGTTCACTGCAAAACTGGGGCACATGGTAAAGATGGTATAATTAGGAAAGTAAATAGGTTGACAATGCACTTATGTCTGTTAGTGAATCTTGTTCTTTAATGGAGATAAAGTCATTGAAAGTTGTGTTGTTATTTTTGTAATTAATTATTTATTATACAAGTGATTTTATTCTGACCACTAAGAATTTTAAATCTAAACTACATGTTCAAAAATCAGATATTTAAATCATTGTAATACAGTATCAAGTCATGATTTTTTTTTATTTTAGCATACAGTAAAATACCAAGAGATTGGGATATGTACGTGTGTACAAAATATGCATTCACAGACTACTTGAAAGTTAGTGCTAACGGAAGAGAGTGATTGCCACAAATTTTGGCTCTGCAGTTTATTCTGTCACTTAATTTAGATCAAGAACTGCTCGTTCAGCATTTCATAAATAAATGTTTGGATTTTTTATTATATCAGTGCTAAGGAAAATCTTTAGTAAATAATGGCAGAGCTCATTTAAATGACATTAGTTGGTCTAACAATTTTAGAACTGAGAAAATGTTGCATCAGTTATTAAAAAACAATTTAAGAGTGGTAGATATTTTAAATAAAAGCAACGCTAAGTAGTGACACCTTGCATTAAACATGGCACAATCAAATTTGAGGTCTTCAACTGAATTATTGTACAGTTGTTTATTATTTATTAGCTATAGATTTCATTTATATTTTATTGAAATCATGAAATCCAAACAAATGCATTGAGAACATCTATCTTTGTTAATAATAGGTTTAATTTAGAAATATTTTGCCTTTCTTGCATTGATAACAGATAACTAAATACTCAAAACTGTACATTTCCATACATTAACTATTAGCAATTATATTGGCAAACATATTGCAAGCAAAGAGCTAAATTGAAATATTTGACTTTTAAAGGTAAATCTATATAGTTTGTTTTATTCTTAAATAGCAAAATATAAGATTGTTACCTAACTAAATGTTTTAAAATTACATTAAATTTCATTATTTTAGGTTATTTCTATTGTCAAACTAGTTGAAGTAAGAAAAATTAAAATGCAGTTCCCAGTGTGTGACCATTAGAGAATAATCTTGAAAAAGAATATAACTTAGTATAGATGTTTTACAAAGACAATTTCAATTAATTATAAACAAAGAACATGAGGAAAAAATCTACTGTCTATATTCATGCCAAAAACATTATGCATATTTAATAAACTGATAAATGAAGGACATATATGTATATACTCAAATATATATATCCTCAAACTTAAATTCACACATATTTTCAAAGAATTTAGTTAGACATTAATCATAAATATTTACATAAAATTTCATTTATTTTCTTGTTCAGTGAAAAGTCATGCTTTTCTTTTGAGAAACAGACATTTAATCCATCACTTGCATTGTTATTGAAGTGAAACAAGGACCTTAACAAACACACAGCTCCTATTTCACTGTAGGCTGATTTCTAATACAAAATGAGATTGAGCTCAGCTGAATCAAATGGTAGACGAGCAATTAATAAAAAGGCACTCCTAATCAAAGATCCTATTGATAGAATGCTAGGGAAGCATCTGAACTCATTACTTACTCAGCCTCAAAATTATTAATCTTGTTCATTCATGCTCAAGCTTCTTTAAATAGATAAGTATGATAAATGTAGTCCTCTCCTCTTCTTTATCCCTGCCTAAGTAGGTGGATCAAACTGTGTGGGCCCAAAAGTTATACATTAAAGATGATCTTCCCATTGCTGGCCACTCATATGGGTTAAGAAGCTGGAAGCATCACTGGCAAAGTTCAAAACAAAGGAAACAAGAGCTGAGAGAAAAGAGAGTTTCTTTTGAGGTGCATTAAGTTCGAATGTTTTGTGGGACAGTCAATGATGACAGCTGGCAAGGGGGTACAGAGTAATATCTGGCGATATTTTCTTCCTATACAAGCAGCTACCCACCGTGTGTTAAATATTGTAAATCTTTACCTTTGACAAAATTCTTCCTTAAACCCCAAATCCTTTTTTATGCTACACTCTCCATAGAACATTGAGTTTAAGGTGGGCTTGAGCAGGATTTATAAAGCAAAAGAAACAGTGAGTGCCGAGTGAACTTAGAGGACTCTGCAGTTTTATGACTAGTTTTAGTTCCTATTCTGTACTCCCGCCATGTTTTTATGTGCCATTTTCTACTGGTTCTCAGAACTATCTTTGAGGTACACACCCTGTAGCCTGAACTATCTGTTTTTGCCTATTGTAACAATTCTAATGGGCCACGATGAAAACAGTCTCCGACGCCGTCAAGTTCACTAAAAGATCAATGACACTTAAGCTTCCCCTTTTCTATTACCATGCCTTATCTCCTTCATGCCACCCTCTCTGCTCAAAGGGCCCTTCTTACATTGCCGTTCTGATGAACTCCCAACAACTCCTAAACAAATACATTCATCCTGCTCTAAAATTAAGTTTTGTTTTTCTGACTTTCGGAAGTATTGGTAATTATCTGTGCTGCCTCACTTACCACTCCATGTGGTCATGATAACATGACAGTAAACAAGATTGATGATGGCTTTGTTCTGGCTAGCTTTCTAGGCAATTTGAATAACATTCTTTAATCTTTTTAACATCTTGAGTTAGGTACTACCTGTTTCTTTTGCAGGTAAAGCCATAGAATATCCAAAATAATAGATAGCTTTTGAACTCTTAGCTTTTGAAAAGAGATGCAATATATATTTGACTGTATGGGGGGCAGAACCCAAGGTTTCCTGGTGCTTCTACTATATTTCTTTATTCTTATTTCTGTCAAAATATAAAGAGAGAGCTCAGTAAAGACAATAAATATTTCCCTTTTATTGTTGTTGTTGTAATATCACCTGTGGAAAACTAATCTTTGGGGGATGTTGGTAAATAATTTTAAATTAATCAAAACAGTTAAATAAAAACAGTATTAGAGGAGAGAAGAATGTTCAGCTGAAGTATATGTGTGTGAGCACAGGAGTGCACTTGTGTGTGATACACATTGAAACTAAAATGCAACAATGAGCCAGAACAGGCTTTTATAAATCATCTTTTTCAATATTTGATTTTAAAGGACTTACAAGCAGAAAGTATCTAAAATACATACTTTGTTGTATGCATAATTATTTGTAGGAACTGTTGCACATTCTTCATACAAAAACTGTAGACTTTGTACAGGCATAAAAAACTAAGTTATTTTCCCTAAGTGACTTAAAAAGTAAGGATTTAGACATTAGAAAACTTCTTAGGACTCATAGTACATTGTAAACATTGAATAGGAAACAGTGGTTGTGTATAGATATGTTATATTGATGTTTATAATGTCTATATCAAGATTAATGTTTCACATGATATATATGTCTAATGATTCTAATTAGCACTTGATAAGTAGTAATAATGTGAGTATGCAAATAAAATGATATTTGGGAAGACACTGTTACATAAAGAAGCACTTAGGGCTTGCAAAAGAATAAATCATTCGCTATTCAGTGATTCAGGAATGTTTTCCTGAGGATTGGATAAACATCTGCCTAAGACACAATGTAATTCATTAAATTTAATCAGGAAGGACCAGGTATATAGCTCAGCAGTGCCACACCTGCCTGGCAAGCACAAGATTCTGAGTTCAAGTCCCAGTACTCAAAATAATAAATAAATAAATAGACAAATGAATAAATAAATGTAATCAAGATTATCTGCAATGACTATTTATTTTAGCTAGTGGTTAACATGATTTGATGTCTGTTCTAGTCAGCGTGGGTTCCTGTGAAAAATACCACGGATAGGTGGTTTGAACAATGGAAAATGGCCAAGCTGCCCATGTAGCTGGATTCCAGTAAGGATGTCTTCTGGCTTGCAGATGGCTTCCTCCTCAAGATGTCCTCATCTAGTAGCAGGAAGGAGTCAGGAACAGAGAGGAAGGGAGGGAGCACATGCTACTATCTCTATTTCTGGGCTGGGGATACAGCTCCGTAGCATAAATGTCTGCCTGGCAAGTACAAGGTCTTGAATTTGATTCCCATTTTTTTAAAAAAACAACAAAAACAAACAACAGCAACAAAAAAAACCCTCTCTCTGTTTCTAAGGGCTTTACTCCCCTTGTAAATGCTGGACCTTCCTGACTTCCCACAGACATTATTTCCAAGTATGACCACACTGAGTTTCGGGTTTCAATAAGGAAGATTTGCGGAGAGCCAGGCATAGTGTGGCATGGCTGTAATCCCAGCCCTGGGGAGGCTGAGGCAGGAAGGATCATTACGAGTTCAAGACCAGCCTGGGCTACAAAGTGAGCTCAAGGCCAGTCTGAACTGCAGTGAGACCCCGCCTCAAAAAGACAAAATCAACAACAACAAAAAAAGATTTGAAGAGCACAGTATTTCTATGTATTGCTTTACCTGATATTGAGAGAGAAGGCCTTCTTGTTCCATTGCTTACAGACTTCAAAATAGTTATGGAGAACAGTGCTGGCTTTTCCTACTTTTAAATTATCGAAATTACATGATCACATATATAGCTGCCAAAAGTCACATTCCCGTGCTTATTTCCATATTTCACTTATCGCCAGTAATTATGGATAAAAAGGGTGCAATGAATAATTCTAGGTAATTAAGCCAAAATTGATCCACCCTGGACACAGTTTACCATCACTTCAGTTCAGTTCCTCCAGCTGCACGGTGTCATGTGAATATGTGTGTTTTATTTATTGATGCCTTCGAAAATCCTGGTAATTTTCAATATTTTTCTGTTTCCTTTTTTTTTTCCACTTTCTTCACCATGTACATTTCATTTAAACTTAAGAATCCATAATTCTGTGCTTCGTTTTGCTACATCTCAAAGCAGCTCCCATCAGTAGGAAATGTGGACTCCCCTGCCTGGGTTGTGAATGACAAGGGCACTTTCTATATATCTCTTCTCAGTTGTTTTATAGGTACTTTCCTCTGTGCTCCTACCTTCAGGGGAATGTCCAGTTAAAATTCCTTGACAACTAATCTCCATCATCATTAGAGGAGATGGAAATTATCAGACTGAAGGCTGACTAGTTACTCCGGTTGAAATTCTACGACCCTTGGACACTTGTCATGTCCCAAACGAAATTCACGATCCTGCAGTCACACCTCTTTCATCTCCCATTCTCCCTGCCTCATTTCTCAAGATGAAAACCCGAGAGCAGTGACGGATATGCCTTTCTTGTTTATGCACCACAGCTACTCAGTCACCCAGTCTTTCACATCCTGCGTCCTGAGGACGTTTTGAATCTGTGTTCCTTGAGCCTGCTCTCCCTTTCTCTGTCCCAGTCCCCATCTCAGTGTAAGGTGCACATCCACGGCAGCAGCTTTCTGTCCGGTTCCCACCATCACCCTTGTTCTGGAACTTCATGTCTTGTCGTGTGGATCAAATCCAGGAGCACAGCGCCAAGCTCTATCATTCGCATCCTCCCTCTCTTTTTCTTTTCTTTTCTTTTTTTCTCCTTTGAGACAGTGACTCACTAAGACTTTGAGTCGCCAAGGCTGAACTTCCCCTTGTGACGCAGCAGGGTCCCACGGGACGAGAGGACCGGTGTGCGCCGTCATACCAGGCTTATATTTTGTTTCTCCCAGAAATTCAGTTTCCTCGTGTATACAAAGCGCCGTGAAAGACAGCGGTGGAGAGTCTAGATTCCGACTGCAAAGTCTAAAGCCAAGCTCTGCTATTTACTTGCCTTGTAATCCTTAGTGAGTCTACATCCATAGCACCCTGGACGTGCGCAATCTCATCTGCATTCCTTAGTGAATTTAATTATCTTTAATACCCGAATTTGTGCCTCTAGACGTGAAAAAAATAAACGTAATTGTGTCGAATCTCCGTGCTTTAATTTATTGTTTACCAGGTAGCAGGTATTGGACTAGGACTTTTGTTTGAGGAAGAGACACAGGATGGATCTTCAGTTGTCCGTGATGATCGGGATTGTCTGGAGCATGCTTTAATTCCATGTTGGCCTAGACCACTGACTGTGCCTTACTTTTTGGAGCAGGCAATGCACACTTACAGCATTTCCCTTGCCATGTCTGGTATCAATGGTCTGCACTTGTAGGGTGATGCTTGGTAATTCTAAGCAGCTGTAATTTCCCTTGTGGGCTAGAAATTATCCTGAATGCCCTTCTTAGCTAAATAATATGGATTACTGATGGGATACACAGAATGCTGTCCTTTGAATAAAAGCACTGTATAAGTGTTAACTTGTTCAAGATTGATCCCCTTCTTCTGGGTTCAAATCAATTCCTCTTTGCAAAGCCTCAAACATTTCAGTCCTTGTAGGTCAAGAATTGAAGCTCTGGTTTTCCGCAACCTATGGCCAGCACAACAAACTGTCCCACTATTTTAGCTGATCGTGAAATGTAACTAGAGGTCTAACTGACTGTATTAGATCATACAAAGGAAACTGTTATTGCTACATTTGATTTAGAGCCCCAGCTGTCAGGATAGGGATAGTTAGATATTTGACTTTACTTTTTCCTATCAAATCTACAGTGCTCAGGGCTCATTCCCCCTGTAGAAACAGGTAGGTCATGTACGTTTATATTTTACATATATTAATATTCATAAAAGCAAAGCATAGTGAAGTGAAACTGTGCTATGGCATTCCCAGTTCTCATTTTATGAATTATTTAGCAAATTTTTCTCTAGAAAAAAATTCATGTGTGTGTTTCATGTGTACAAATTCAAGATGAGTCACATAGAGTCATTTTACGTGCTTGCACAGATATAAGACAGTCTTATTTGCTTCCACAAAAGAAAGAATATCTTTTAATATAAAAGGCTTCTTATGTCTGTGTACATTAAAATCGTTGGGAAGTTTTATAAAAACATCGATGTCTAAGCCTTGTTTTTTGAGAAGCTGATTCTAAGGGGTTGGAATTTGGGTCGGTACAAAATACTGGAAGATTCTATGGCTTTTATAAGTATGCTGGATTCAGACTAGGCTATGCAAAGGCTTTGGTGTTATATAACTCAAAATAATTTTATGGTCCCAGGACAAAATGTTTCAATGAGAGTATAGCTTTCATTGAAACAATAATTCTTAATGACCTATGGATTATTTTATTTAAAACAGTCACTTTAATCTCTTCTAAGGAATCATTATTTGTGTTAAAGCAGTTAAAAGCATAAAGGAATTTTTTTGGAGTTTCTCACAGAAAAGAAATGTATACCTAAAAGTAAAACTCAGGAAATTGACATAAGGCCATATTACCCAAGTTGGGGGAGTGGAGGTGGAAGGAGGCTGAAAAATCTTCCTAGCATCATTCAAATGAGATCAATGACAGAATAGTGTTTCATATCTGAATTTTCTGATAACAGTGAATTTATTTTAGCCTCACAGTTCCAATTTTGAATCAAAGTTTTAAAAAATATATTTTTATATATACTATCGTGATTTGGCTTTGGAGAAACAGCGCTCAAACTTGATAAATTTAAGCTTTCAAATCTGAGCATCTAACTTTGGCACAAAAAAACACCCAGGATGAGAGCGTGCAGCACCAGGGCTACAGCAAATGGACCCCCGCGTCCGGTGCCAGCAGCATGTGCACACTTCCAGCCCGATTTAGGAGCTGGCACCAGAGCGGCATGAAGCCAGCGCTTCCATCTGTGTGCTGTCGCTCAGCTCCCGAGTCGGCAGAAGCTACAGTTCCCGTGACAGGAAAGATGTCCTGCATCCTCCTATAATTTATTACTCTGCGTTTCCAGAACAAAGGCCAAATTCAGTATGGTGCTAGAGCAGTTTTCTTCGTCTTAATGTCCTTTTTCTCTATTATGCTGGACTTTTTCTTTTCACTTGGGCCTCAGCTTTTGCTTAGGCTTGGAAATAATTTTTTTTTTTCCTTCTCATCTTCTCAGCTTGTCCTTGACTTCTATAGAAACAAACAATGAAAGAACTATAGAAATCCTGGAAATTGATTTTGATTCCTTGGATGGAGTGGGAGGAAACATTGAAGATCTTTTATGCCCTAAAGTAGGTATAAATCACAAGAAAAATTTTAAAAGAAGTAAAAGGAGGAAGCAGAAGAAGTGGAGGAGGAGGGCTAAGCTTGCACTAAATTGAATCCAAAGAGTTTTAGTTGTTACACACAAGGTGAAAGAAAGTAAAAGGAGAAGACAGGAGAACAACATTTGTCTTTCAAATGTCAGGGTGAATATCCCCACTGATTACAATCAGCAGCACAAACACAATAAAGTTTAAAAAGATGCACTGACGCTATCATTCGAAGTCAGAAACCTGCTTCTTCATTTCTTTCCTTGTGAAATGTTGCTGAGTCACTTTGTGGCGGGTTCTGATTCCCGCTGATGCATCTGCCCTACCCCACCGGGAGAAGACGTCAGTGTGGAGGACTTGCTGGGAGCTCAGGCGAGTCAGGGAGGGCGGGAACTGCAGAAGCCACTGCACACTGCGTGTGTGATTGTTAATGAACCATTGGTCATCAATGAATCAGAATCACTGGTTGTGAGAAGTGGAAAGAAAGACACAGAACACTAAATAAGCTTCTCTTTTTCTTGTTCTTATTGTACTGGACACTTAACCTAGGACCTTCACCCTGAGCAACATGCCTAAGCCCTTTTTAAGTTTCATTTTAAAATTCTGAGACGTAACCTCACTGAGCTAAGTTGTCCAAAATTGGTTGCAATTTGCAATTATGCTTCTGCCTCTAAGAGTGCTGGGGTTACATGCATTCAGGGATTAAATAGCACTTTAATAATACAATTTTAGTTTTCCTGACTGCATTTTACACAGAGAGATGTGTAGACTTCGTGGAACTTCCTTCATGGAATAATTAATAACGTCCCTTTGGAAAATGAGCTGGGACTGTTACTTTCAGGTTGTTTTCCTCATCCCCATCACACTTCATCCTCATTCAGCTGTAACAGAGATGTATTGGTGTTTGTTCATCTATACAATTCTCATAGCACCTGTGAGCTGCCACTACTGTCACCACTTAGAGATTAAGGAACTAAACCTCAGAGAACTAAAGACCTGCAATTAATACCCAGCATTCTTTCCATTAAAGTTATATGGATTAGTCATTCAAACATATAATAAATGTTTTCTAGGGTGCTGTATTAAGTGTGTGGTATGAAGTGTTCAAAAGACACACTAGAAATTTCTGTGCAGGGGTCATTGCTGGGATAGAATATGATCCCAAAATGAGGCACAGAGCTTTGCACATGCCATTCTCAGCTGGAATATTCTATAGCTTTCAAGATTCCATCCACAAACAAACTAAACCAGCAAATTCTAATCCAATCCCTTATACTTTGTGTTAGTGCCATTTTATTTGCTCAGATTAAATATTTGATCAAATTACCTTTCTTCAAGTTCAGCAAGAGGTTATGTTTCCCTAATTCTGTGAAAATTTTGTCCTCATCATTTTTAATTTTCAACATATTCCAAAGTTTTGAGGATATTAATATATCTTAAAATTAATTAAAAATTGAGACATCAGAATTTGCATTAAAGAACAGTTTCAGCACTGCCTTACGGCTTCTCCAATAAAACATGGTAAAAGTAGGTGAAGATTCTCCTAATTTAATTATTTTGTGTCTTCAACATGTACTAACACAAAGAAAGAGCTCAATTTTGATTAGTTTGTAGTAATGACAGATAAGACACAAACATCACAGAATTACTTTTGACCATGAAAGACTTCGCATGAAAAAAAAGGATAGCAAAAGCCCAGAAGCAGCCGTCCATAGGTCGTGACCCCAATCACTGAATCCAGTCGGCCTCCTGGATAGATACTGGGAAACAAACCAAGGTAAAACGACAGTGCAGTGGCAAAACGTTCCAATATCTGAATTCCATAAAGTATCTCAAGGGTTTTTATTGCTTTCTCTCAGCAGAAGTGGGACTGTGGTTTCTAATGATTGATGACTGAAGGCACAAAGTGGTTGTCTTTTCAAAATGAGGGAAGAAATAGCACAAAGGAAAGAGCTAGATCTAAAATGTAGCATCTCAAAAATATATTGGTGAATTTAATAAAATTTTGATGGATGAGTTCAAAGCGTGCTGGAAATTAAACCTTGAACTTCTTTTGCTCAATACCTTAGTAGAGAGATTCTCACGGCAAATCTGATTTCAAATTCATTTTCTGGGTGATATAGTTACTTGATGAGGAAGTGCTCAAACACCTTAACTTCTCTGCTTTCATCTGTAAAGTATAATAAGAACAGCCTATCTCTGTAGTTCCTTAAGAGATAAAAAGCACAATTGTTTTGTAGAAGACTTCCATTGGCTGTGAAGGTTACAATTTATTATATTTTTATTATTTATCTGGTATACAGTAAAATCTCATTAAATACTAGCTCTACTTTTTAACATAATTATACTTAACAACTACTAGTCACATTTGTATCCAAAGCATGAAAACAACCTTGAAAAGAGAAACTCTGGTTGTAGGCTACCAATGCATAGCAGTTCATAAACTGATACTTTAAACTACTGTTTTAAAAGTTAATTATAAAAAGGAATTTGTATCTATGGAGTAGTCTGTAATTTCCCTAAACAACTTCTGACATATACCATATGTCTATGAATTTCTAAGATAAAAATAAAAATTTAACAAAGCTCAAAATTGTATAAAGAGATACTATTTTATTACAAAAAAAATAGGGATTTATACTGGTTGTACTACAAAAAGCGCTACAGAAAACTGTTCTCCACTTTCCTATATAAATTCTCTTTAGACTGATGTTGGTGAAATATTCTGTGCAATGATTTATGTACCCTCCACATTTCCAAGTCATTTTAAACCCCAGGACCACAGAATACACTATATTTGAATAAACAGGAAGGATGCAAATAAGTTAAAATAAAGAAATTTGAAGAAGTGAATCAATTAAAAAATTCCTTAAAATCAGTTCCTGTACAGCCAAAATGAACATGTAAAAGCAGATGAGTATGCACAGGAACACCAGCAATGTGCATGTATCTCCACTGAGCTTTGTAGATTACAGTAGAGCATGTCCATTCAACAATGGAAGAGTCAAAATCATCAACTACAAGAGAAGAGACTCTCCTTGAGAGAATTATTCAGCAAAACGTTGTACAGAGATATAAGGGAGAACTTTTGTTATAGACAGCTGAGATAGATAGAAATACTATAGGCAGTCAGACAGGGCTGGGCCCTCGAAGAAGCCAACATAAAAGATAAGATACTTGTGGGCCAGACCTCAAGACGGAACACTAAACAAATGCATCCACATACCTCCCCAGGGATGAACAGCAGGGATTGACCACCTTGAAGAATCTTTGACCTGACCCTTATGGGAAAAGTCCCGCTCTGCATGCCTGCTTGTTATGTGACTCGCTTTCCCATTTGATCCCAGTCCACTCAGTCATACCTGGACAATTATACCTGTAATCTTATTGGCAGACCATAGTTTTGTCCATCTTCCCTACCTTGGACCCACCTCACCTCATGGTTTTTCCCTATAAAAGTCCCTGACAGAGACAGAGTCGGGGGTAACCCACTCGGGCCCCCCTTCTGTCCCCCTCTTGGACAGAAGCTTTCTTTCTCTCAATAAATATATTCTGCTCTTAACCTCCATTGTTCCTAAAATTCATTCTTCGGTTTTAGAGAACACGAACTCCTCTGATATCAGTCAGGTTGGGATATTTATTTTCCTGTATCACTTTTACCTTACTTTTTTCATGGTAAGGACCTACAAGGGTGTAACTACTAGATTCATTTGAATCATTAAAAATGAAAAGGTGAAAAACAATACAAGAAATATATGAGTTTAAACAATGGTAACATTAAATTTCTTGCAAGTCACTGTGTCAGTATTGAACAGTAAAGTACCTTGCATAAAACACGTTATGCAGGGCCAGTGATATAGCTCAGTGGTACAGTGCCTGACTGGCAGGTGCACAGTTCTGAGTTTGGTTCCTGGTATCAAAAAAAAGAAGAAGAAAAAGACTACATTACCCATACTCACCAGTTTCCCCAAAGTCAGCCAGTTAAGAACTCTGAAATTATTAGAGCATACCCAAATCACTAGTTGGATATTAGATAATGTGGAAGACTCTATAGATAATGCTGTACATACATTTACAATATGTAATTAGAGAATTAAATAGAAACTTCTGCATTATCACAGATGTGAAGGTTTTAATTTGCTCATTTATATAAAAATTTGGACTTACACTAGGAAATGTACGCAGGTCATGGGACAGCCCTCTAGAGGGTACAATAAGCATAGAATATGTGTAGAACATGTACTGCAGGGGGTTTTGTTTCATTTTGTTTTGTTGAGAATAGTGTTGTGGAATAACAGACAAGGAATTGACCAATTCAGGGAAGATATTCGCTTTCGTGGGGAAGGATCGGACTCACTGTAGACTTCTATGTAAGCCAAGATAATGCACTCGTACATTGTGACATTATTTTATGGCCAGCAGGAATAGTTTATATAGTTTATATAAAAGGGGGAAATAAGCAAGAAAATTAGCATCCTTTCTTCCCTCATATCAGTGACGGTGAAGGCTTTAGAGCTTTCCATCATGAGAACAGCCCTCGGTGACCCATGTGCCTTGAGTTCCCCACTGAAGGTGTGTGGGAGGAATGGCACTGTGGGACTGGCATGAGATCAGGAACACCTGGCGAGGGGCGCAGTTAGGCCTGTGTTTTCGAGTTTTACACAGACCAGGCATGAAAAAGAAACCACTTGAAGCAGCATTGGTTTTATTCAGTTGTTAAAATCAAGTGCTATTCCTGTGTATATCACTGTACTCTCCGCGGTATTCTACCTACACTTTGTGCTTTTCTCTACTGTGAAGCCATCAATAAACACTTACCTTTTATTTTTCATTTCCCTTAGAAGTTATTCACTTCCTGCCAATCAAAGCTTTAGTGTCCAGTGTTTTCTACACAAGTGGAAACACTTTCATTAAAAAATTATACAGAGTCAGCAGGACCATTCTATGGAAAGTGGGTGGTATTAGGCAGGGAATGTTTACCATACGTGCCGTCTCACACACAATCTAAACCTCCTTTATAAGAATTTTTCCTTTCCTATAATTTAGTACCATGAGACTTTTCTATGTTGTAGCTAATGTTTGAAAGTGGCCTTGTGTCTTAAATTTTGTGTAGTAACTGTACATATTTTATCCTCGTGCTATTCATCATGTTTGGATGTTTTCAGCACTGTTGAGACCATTTAGAAAACAAAGTGTTCAAATAAAAATTATATATAAACATCAGTCTTTGAAGTGTTTTAAAAATTAAAGCTTAGGTGTAATTTGTAACTGTCCACATGTTGTGGGAACATGCTAACCATACATCAAACGAACAGGTTTTCTCTTTCCAGGAATGTTTTTCATAGCTTTCAAATGCTGACAGAATCCTTGATTTACTTGGAAGTGAGTAAAGCAGTCTTTGGAAGCCACTCATATGTGGAATAGCCAGCATTTGAGCTTTGTTTTGTTGCATCTTTCTAGCTGTTTTTACTGTCCACAAAGACGTAGAATAGCTTCTAGCTGATCACCTGTCACAACTTGCTCTTGCACAGCAGTCTCCTCTGCATGTATTTAGTTTGATACTTTATTACTGTGGTTTTTTAAATCTATTTTTCCCAAAGACCAACGTAAAGTGACAAGTCATTGAAGATAATTTGAAAACCACATAATTACAATGTAATCTGCAGTAATAGAAACACACTTGTGAACATGATAAACATGAATGTGAAAATGTGTAACTACTCCCTTAAAAGGATGACAGCTTTTCATGATTGGAATAGAGATAAGAGTACCTTTTACCTAGCAAGATTGCTCTATGAAATCATGGGCACAAAATTTAGCTTAAACCTCATTAAAAGTTAAATAACAATTATGTGGGAAGAAATTGACACATAATGCATATACAATTGCTATGTAATGCTTAGTCATTTGAAAAAAAAAGTAAAATTCTAGAGAATCTCTAAGTTTTGTTCAGGGGAAAAGAGTTATACACAAAGAATACTAGCTAAAAGAAATTTTAAATGAACAAGGCAGAAACTTGAACTGCAAACGAACTTCTGCAGAAAAAAATAAAATTAACTCATATTATGTAACAAACTATTATAAGCAAAGAGTAATTCCTCCATTTATACCATCTCAGTCTCTGGTAAGTTTAATAGAAATTCTACCCTCGTTTTGTTGAATTTGATCATTGCACATATTTTATGTAAGTGATGCCAAGCAGTAATTTTCTCTCACCTAGCATAGTGTTAGTATTTACTGGTGTTGTTACATAGGGCACAAAGTCTCTTTTTGAAGACTGAATGCTATTCCATTTACCTGATGATGGTACATCTAATTTTTCAACTTTACAATGGTATGATGGTAATAGTATTCAGTAGATAAAATCCTTCAGATGTTCAATGTTTATCTTTTCCTGGTTTAGTGATGTATACTATATAGTACAGCAAGACTTAGCTTTCATTCAGTCTGACAATCATGAGAATTAACATAGGATGCTCTGCATTGTACAGTAATGTCTAATACTAGGATGATAGGTTAGGCATACTAAATGTATTTTTTACTCTACAATATTTTCAAATAATGATGGATTTATTAGAAATTAATCCCATGTGAGCCAAGAAAGATCTGTACGCCACATTTTTTTTATTCACTCCCCCCTACTAGGTATTTTGAGCTTTTGATATCTTGGCTACTGTGAATAATGTAACAATGCCATTTAAAGACTGATTTCAGTGCCTTTGGATATAGACCCAGAAGAGAATGTGAGATCCCAGCATGTTTCTATTTTTGCTTGTGTGAGGAAATCCATACGGCTCTCCATAGTAGCTACACTTCACATTCTCACGAGTGCACATGGGGTTCCAGTTTTGTCGCATCCTCCCTCACAGTACTTGTATAGGGACTTGTCAGAAGCTGAAGATAATTATATACAAGTTACATTACTCATTCAATTAAATTATGGTGAGCTTTTCTGTTCAATGTAATATTCACAAGCAATTTGGCTTATAATTTCATCAAGATATCCAGAGAACACCATAAGATCTATTTCACATACTACGGATGCTTGTGAGCTCGATAATTCCTGTAGACCATCACGGATGACAAACCTAGAAAAGAGCACAAATCCCAAGAGCACTAGTGGAAAATCTAAAAGGCTGTCCATGGTTGTTCTAAATAATCCTGATCTAAGAATCCCGGGTCCCAGTACTCACCTCTCTCTCCCAAAAGGCTGATTTTGAATAATTTCTTAAACCTTCATGACAAGCACTGTGCCTTCATGAGGATCATGGGACCCGTTAAGGCTAAGCTGGCGGGCTTCTGAGAATCCCAATGCTAGCAAGGATCTGCAGCTTTGCAGAATAAGCAAGAAAACAATTTATCTTTCCCCTTTCTTGCTAATACGGTGGGAAAATACAGCAGCTCACAGGGGTTCATAAACTTTCAAAGTGCTGACAATCACCTGAGAAGGCCAGGGATGCATGAAAGAGTTTCTCTTACATGAAAAACCCTCTTTCTATCTCTCTCTCATATATAAAATAAGACAGACTATATATATATATATATATATATATATATATATATATATGAAATAAAAGAAAATATGAAATTATGTATTTATATACATATGAAGTAAAAGACAGATAAAAGGAAAAAAGAGAAAGAAAATAAAAGGTATTATAATCCATTGTGGACAGTATCTAAAGTGTACCTTGACTCAATACAACTATCTTACAGGTTATTCCCCCCTTTGGTCTATTAACCTGATTTTCAATCTGTATATATAGTAGTTAACTTTGTAAGATCTTGTAAAATTAAAAATATGAATCTGATGCTGGCAAAATAAAAGGGGCTAGAGACAAGGGATGGAAAGAAGGCAGCAGAGATCTGTTATGCCCGTGCAAACCAATCCCCTCCAGTGTATATAATCATTATGTACTGCACACAGGTGCTAATGAAACTCCAAGTAAGAAATGAAAAACAGAAAAAGATTGAAAGTGCGTTATCTTAGTGGAATGGAGACAAGGATGTGTCTGTCTCTCACTCTCGCTCTCCACTGTTAGCGTGTGTGTGTGTATAGTATCTCGGTATAAAATACTTCTGTAGATATTAAATAACTAATTATGTTACAAAATTATATTACATAAGCTCTGTTAAAAAATTCTTAACTCCATGGCTATACCTTTTAGACCCACTTTGCACAATTGCTTTGCAAAGTGGCAGCTCTGTGTTGCCTTTAATGATAAGATAATAAATTAATTATAAAATTAATTATAGAAAAATATTGAGAGGAGAATGAAAATGGCCATACCTCCTTAGCTGGAATCCAGAATGTGGAAGTCATTGTGCATGTACGTCTGTGTGTGTTCCTAACTGCGTTTCAGAGATGAGATGGCAATGCCGTGTGCATGATATTCTTGACTTTTTTGTGGCACCTCCTCGGTGCGTAAGGCTTGATGATCAAGTTTGGATGATTTGTCACGTACACAGGGAGAGAAAGTTTAGCTCACATGCAAAGAAGGCAGTCTTGGTATATAATTTTTTAAAAGATGTAACTAAAGAATTTAGACTTGTTAAAACAAATTACTAGATGAGGAAAAAGTCCGTTTTCCCCCAGAAAGCATTAAAATATGTAACAGTGCAGCTGTGAGAACAGAGCTGAAGCGCCTTGGGAGGTGATTTATCAGGGATTGTGTTCATGAGTGATGATGAGTCTTCTAGACCACTTGTGTCACATAGCAAAGTAATGCACGGAACACTTTCAAGTTTCTCTCTCTAGAAGACACATTATTGAAGTAAAAGGGACAAAATTAATTCTGCTCCTATCGTTTTGCAACTGCATCTAAAATGTTTACACATTTCCACCTTCAGTACTGTATGCTGAGATTTCAGGTCTGTGCCACCTTCAATTACTTTTCATACAAAGTCATCAAAATCCATATATATTTTAGAATTGGAGCACATGACAATCTGAACATTAAGTTTTCCGTAAAATATTATTTTAAAGATACAATTGTGCTTTCAAAATAAATTTCACAATACTTCAGGGTACAAATGAAAAAATGTATTTATAAATTAATATGAAATATTTATTTCCTCAGCTGTATAATGCATTTCAGTTATTCAGTAGATACCTGTGGCTAAGGGCTACCCTGCTGAGAAGGGTTATTTTAAATCAATTAACAGATGAGAAAATTTTACTCAATATTTGGAATGAGGTATCATTTCTAAGAAAGTCCATGGATAAATACATTTCTCATTTTAAATGTAAAGTCTTTTATTTATTTATTATTTATTTATTTTATTTATTTATTTATTTATTTTAGTTACCGAGAATCGAATTCAGAACCTTGTGCTTGCCAGGCAGGGGCTTGTGTCACTAGGCTATATCCCAAGACCCTAAATGTAAAGTCTTTTAAATAATTATATTTTCTTCAAATTGATTTCAAGGTGCATTAATTCTTACTATGCACCAGAATAATAATCATGTGATAATAACACAGCCTTTAATTTTTTATAAAATGCATAGAGACAAAAATTCTCCTTTTAGAAGTGACTAATTCAATCATTTATGAATAAATTTCATTTAAATTTTATTAATAAATTATTCAGAGATTCAGTCTGTAAAATGGTCACACTTTGTGAATAACAGAACAAGTTCAATACTGTTCTGTGTCAAAAAAACCAGGAAACATAACTAAGTGTCTGTCTTTGTAACAAGATTATCAGATGCTCAGAAGAAAAAATTCAAGGTAGCTCACATAAAAAGTAATTAAACTAATCACACAAATATGCCTGATGCTGGTGTCTCTTTTTCACCCAAATAATACATCCATCTGATATGAACTCTGCATTTGGAGAACTACGACTGAGGAAAATTAAGAATTAAACAAGTGATTATTAAAGCAATTCTCTTCACTCCTCTATTATTAATTTTTGCTCTAAATTTAATGCAAGTTACTAAAGGACAAAACTTGATTATGAAATATAAAATTAATTTATTCTACCTAATGGGAAGAAATATGGAGTACAGAGAAGTTGTAAACCTCTGTATCAGAGAAAAAAAGAGTGAATTCCTTGTGTGTAGTGTGAGAATGGGTCACTGAAACCCAGGAAGAATGAATAAAATTATGAACGACACATGCTGATATGCCACTTCTACAAAATTAGATGAACTAGAGGAAGAAATAATGATGTAATAACAAAATCTTGAATTTTATATTGCTTGATATAATTGATGAAAAGTTCCTTAGTCATCCTGAGCCTCAGTTTCTTTAACCAAAATTAATTAGATGTCCAGATGTCAGAAGAAGAAGCAATACAGGTCTTGGCTTTCAGAGATGTAAAATAAATAGTAAGTTTCTCTGTACTGTATTGATATAATCTAATAATAACAATAGCTCCTAGTAATTGGCCCTGACTACGTTTCCTTCATTATCAGCTTTCTATTTCTACGTCCTGTCAAATAAATCATAAGAATGAAATTACTGTTCTCATTCAAGACAGAAAATAGTACCCCCATAATATTAAGCTTCAAATTGCCTAAAAGTAAACAGGGGTTCAAACATATTCAATCGAGAAATGCTCTGAAACATACACTGTCCTGTAACAGTAGAAACTCATGCTGTCACATCAGGAGAGATGTTCGACTCCATACGTGAATAATTAAGCCCTCCTAGCCCAGGTCTAAAATGGATTGTTCAGACAAGACTTGCCCTAAAGTTATTGGTAAAAGTGGAGCGCTGGAGGCTGCTTAGAGTGTCTACACCGCCGGCTTTTGGGCGGATCAGTGTAGCCACTATATCTGCAGCTTAGGGTTCCTTCAATGCAAGTAAGATTTACCAATTGGATTTCACATTAACATCATTGGTAGGGAGCATTTGAATAAAATACTTGTGGGTTTAAATCGTTTATTTTTCCTGTGAGAACAACTATTGACAGGGCAAGAGAGACTCCATTTGCTGTTTTTAACTCCATAATAAGAGAAGTCACTTAAAGTTCACTTAAGCTATAGTTCACCCTGGTAGCCTTGATTTGTTATAAACTCAAAGCAGAGCAGAGTCATAAAATGGGAATAGGACAAATTGGGAAGTGGGTTAAAAGTTAAACTGCTGTGGTCATTTGGAGTTTGGCTGTCTGACTTTCTGGGAGAAGTAAACTTTGTGATAATTGTGTGGCATTCTTGTAAGAGACCCAAAATAAGGTAATGGTTACTATGGAAACCTAAACTGTAGTTGGACCAAAGGTGAGACCCAGATTGGAGTGGACATGTTCTCTGGTTTCTGGTTAGAGACTGTCCATCTGCTGGCTCAAATAAAGCTTTGTTCATTTCTGCCTTTTTGGTTTTCTTCTGAGTGACTTTGTTAATGAACTCGCCACATCACTATAATTACTCATATGCATAAATAAATCTTTTAATTGTGGTGTTTCATTCTAGTGAACACTAGTTTCTATAAATATCATAATGAAAGTAGGAAAGCAATAACTGTTATATTGTAATGCAAAATTAGTGTAAAGATATAATCATATCATTATCATTGTTCAGTTTGTTTTGGCTGAGCTATTTGCTTTCAATTTTTTGAATAAATGATGGTAATGTTTCACCTATTTCATAATGTCATAAGTTACACAAAGTGACATTGTTAAAGGTTGCTCAAATATAGTGGACATAAGAGTTATTGGAGTTTTTATTTCTTTATTTATTTTGTCCTTTTGAGACAGGGTCTCACCGTACAGTTCAGGCTGGCACCTTGAGCTCACTTTGTAGCCCTGGCTGGTCTCGAACTCAGAATGATCCTCCTGTCTCAACCTCCCAAGTACTGGTATTACAGGCATGCACCACCACAGCCAGCTGAAGTCTTGAATGAGAAAATGTGTTAAGCATAATTGTAGGTCATCGTACATAAGCATTTTGAACTAACACATGTATTCATTCGGTTTATTCAGTAAATACTTATGAAACAAGTTCTTAATCTAAGCTTGGTGGTAGATTTTCTGCATTGCATAAATCATAGAAGGACTCTGGTAGAAAAAAGAATAGATTCTTTTTCCTCAAAGAGATTTGATTCTTCTTTCTCTTTGTGTGTCATAAGTGAATGAGAATTTTCAATTCTTTAAAAGAAATGCCTGCTTTGAGAAGAATTTAAAAGAGAAAATACTTATATTCTGATGATAATTTAGCAGTAAAATATCCTCTGCATTAGAAAAAAAGCCCACAGGGGTACTTTGGCAAATATGGCACAGTATAAAGTGAATGTTTAAAACCTTTCATTCTCCAGGTGGGATGGTACATGCCTGTGATTCCAGCACTATGGAGGCTGAAGCAAGAAGATCCCTGAAAGTTGAAGCCAGTCTGATCTACGCAGTGAGTCCAGTACCAGCCTGAAGTATACATAGCTACACTTTGTCTCAAAAATTAAATAATTAAATAAAATTAAATTTTACATTGGTCAAAGTGTCCAAGGTGTGTATGACACAAACTATAAAAAAATTTTAAAATACAACATGTGTCTATGCTTATTTGAGTTGCTCTGTGATCTTTTTTTTTTAACCTGAAAACTAATGAATATTAAAGCTCGGATTGAAAAACTAAAGAACTATAATGTTGAGGTGGCGACTTTCAGTTCCAGATCTAATGATCAGTCAGACCTCTTCTCCATATCTCCTGTTGCCTCTAGAATTTTTCCCCATGGTTGAATCACTGTCAATAGTCTCCAAGCTAAGCCCTTTATCTCCATAATGCCTATACCAGCTGTCCTACAAACCTTTCTTACTGTCAACAAAATCAAACAAAAATCAAGGCAAAAAATCAATTGCTCGGTCTCCTATGCTGAAATAGATTCTTTCCTTTTTCAGTCGCTGAAACAATTTAAACATTACTTCTTAGTCTTCCTTTGCACTGACTTTTGTGTTACTGTGTTATTCATCACTAGTTTTTGTCAGAATAAGATTCTGAGAAAAAATGGAGTACAGTCTATTAAAATATGATTTGTCAGTGTTTATGAAGTGTATACTGTTTCCCTAGGACAATATCATGTACAATGGTTGTCTAAAATTAGTATTCCAAAGATGTTTGTCAAAAGAGCACATTACTAATCTAATTAATTTGTGGAGTTTTTGGTATAAAATGCATTTGTATTTGTAAGAAATGGAAAAATAATGAAAACATATAATGAAAAATAACTACTTATCAGATATATAAGTAGATTTGTTGTAATCAAGGAATATAAAGCTTGTAGAAATTTATTCATGATTACATAAATGGCAGATTTGAAACTTTTGCCTTGCGTGCAAACCTTTACAGTGGAATGAATATTTCCTTTAGTGGTCTCTATTTTGTTTCTGTCTCTCCAGTATATTTTCTAAATGTTCCTGTGCCCAGTGAAGAATCTGTGTTCCCTCGCATTCAAAAGCATGTTTTTCTATCTTATTTTTCTTACATAAAGAATCCACATCAGGTAATCTGAGCAACAACTTGGAAGATAATAATACGTAATGTAACAACCATTGTTAGTTTTCTATCACCCTGTTTTCAAATTCTGTATTATTTTTATTTATTTTGCTTCTTGGTTTTTCAATGTTTGTTTTAAAATTTTTTAAAATAAAGTTAAATAATTTACATAATTGTTACCCAGTAAAACTATAAAATTCTTTCCCCTACAATTCTTCGGTATGTTTGGATCAACTGGTAATCAAATATCCATCTAAACCTTTTCACTTTCATGGTAAGACATCAGTTCAAACTTCCATCATCTATTAACTCTACAATTCCCTGTCTCAGTTGGCCTATGTCCTTCAAATAATTTGCCTACAAAATTAATTTGTTTTGTTTTGGCACAGCAGTATTTTAGATTATGCCATAAAATAACTTTGCTTCAAATATTTTTGTGCCATTTCATAGTTCTGGCAATCGCGTGGTAACACTCTCCCTTGATTCACCAAGCTTTCTGATCTGGCCCTGCCAGCTCCCCTTAATTCACTGCTTCACCTCTTCTTGTCACTTTGAACTTCCATCTCATAAGCTTTCTGGCTGGGGAATATGCTAAGATGTGCCTCGACTCACAATATTTCCCTTACATATTCTAAGTCTGCATAGGACTTTTCTTACATTTCTAAATAGATTATTCCTAGACTTTCACCTCTCCACAGTGCCTTATCTGTTCAGAAAGGCTTTGCTGGTCTGACTTTTCTGAATTAATCATCCTAGAGCACCATATATTTTGTTCACAGAAAATATCTCAATCTGAAAGTATCCTCTGCACTACCAGATAGAATGCCATCCAGAGATTTGCTTCATGACACCTTGTCCATGGAACAGGGCATGGTACAGAGTTGCCTATATATCAGTACCTGTCAATTCATATCCATATAATAAATGTAGGACAAAGATAATACATATTTTTTCAGGGAAATATGTATATCCATAAACACATACTCTCTCAATTACTGCTGCAGATAGAAATCTCTATTGTAATAACACAGGAGCAGTGAGTTATGTTTTACTTGTTCATTTAAAATAAAGCAGAATATTCATATGCTTAATTTATGTTTTATTAATATTATGAATATTTGAAATCCATATTCCATTTATTAGCAAATCAAGTAACTTATTAAGTTTGGACAAGGGCATGTGAAGGAAACAAATGCTTAGGCAGTCATAAACATATTTTTTCAGCTACTTAATATGCACATGCAGTCTTCCACTCTCTGATTCACATTTCTGAAACTCTAGTGAAAACTGCTTTCTAAATGTACTCCTGAAGGAAAGGATCATTTATTTGACTTTCTAAACCTCACCCAATATTTTAAAATGGTTTCTTAGAGAATTCACACAGATTAATAGATTAATATTTTATAAATTGGATAATTTAAAATACCATATAATGGCATCACATTATAAAAGCAGAGTCAAAAAATCATCATTTTCAAAGTAAAAGTTCAAACAATGTATTGAAATGTTTAGAACCAAAAATGTTAATCTACCTAGGAACTGTGTTGGAAATCTGACACTGTAAGTTTTTATGAAATGGTGTAGTTTATAGCACTTTCTGAAATAAAGCTCATTGGTAGTGAGAATGCTCTGTGGTTTGCTGAGAAAACACTGAGAAGATAAACTGTACAAAGAAAAAACAGACGTAAGTATTTCTAGACACAATCACATAGGTACACATTTTTGCATTGACCTAAAATTCAGGTTTGGGGCATTTCCAGGATGTGTTTAAAAATACTGCTACTATAATCTTACAAATTTCATAGCCAATACAAACAAATGTATTTATTATGGTTCTTAATAACTATATTGTGATATTATGGCTGGTATAGTGTGTCCTGTACTCATTAATGGTTTTAATATGATCTGATGTAAAAAGACAAACGCTAGAAACAAGAAACTTTATGAAATGTCATTTTCAAATAAAAGATGTATATAGTGGAAAGCTACAATACGAATAAACAGTAAAATATAACTCAGAAGAGGAAGATAAATCAAGGGAATAAAAATAATGCAAATATTTCAATAAAATAAAGCTGTCATAAAACACAATATAAAAATGATGGAGATCAGCCCTGCTCTTAATTGAGGCATTTTACAAATCGAAAATGCTATTTGAAATGAGAATTTTTTCAAGATTATTTTTCACTTCAATTTTTAATCAGAACTCATTAGAAAGTCAACAAAGAAGAATAACGTCATTAAGAAGCAAGATGACAACACAGAAGTAGAAGGTCAACAGTTTACTTCAAAAAATGGAAACTGTAGAGCACTGAACAAAGGTAAAAATAATACATTACCTTAAGTTATGTTTCATACAAACGAATGTGGTTAAGAATGATCAAATTCTACCGAATTCTATGATGCCCAAGTGATGTGATAGAATAGCATCTCCTGCTCATAAATAAACCAACTGAAGAACCACACTGATCAATCACCTTTACAAGGAATGTAGACTGTCTTTGAGATGCTCTTGCACTCTAGGGATGTACAAAACCAGCCACATTTAAACTGGTGGGAACAGTTTCTTAACATAATCTTCCTCTTCAGTATAGTATTATAGAAGTAGGAGGAAATCTGCAGCTCTTTCCCTGGAGAAAAAGAAAAGGACTGAATAGTGTGTATAATCTTCAAACATCTCTTTTACCTTAAAAATTAGCTTCTGCTTTAACTTTTGTGTAGCATAGAAGATTTCCTCTGGATAGTAGATGCCTAGTGACTACGCCTAAGAAGACAGCAACCTCAAATAGAAGGGACACTCAGTTTAGCTCTTGATCCCAGCTTGACACAAAGAAAGCAGGATAAAAAAGTAAATCTTCACCAAGAGGAAGGAAAAACTGGAGACAACTGAATCACCAGCCCAGTGTCAGCTTTTCAGGGAGCTACTGAACAGCTTCAGTTTGGTCTCCTCTATCTCAGAGTGCTGAGTAGACCCGGCATACTCAAGATCGTTGGTGGTTGCCAAGGAAGAGAGCAGTAATCTGGACCAGTAGCAAGGTCCAGCTGTGCCCGAAGGACAACTAAGTAGGGTACTCACCCTCACTAGGTGCTTTACAGAGAGTGGAAGTGTGTTTCCTGAAAAGAAACAGCAGAGAGATGACAAGGACCAACATGATGGACCACGAATATTTAAAACTCACCGGGAAGGTGAACTATAAACAAACATACAATATCACATTCCTAAAATGGTGGTATGCACATGAGTTAAAAGACAAATCCATTAAAATAACTAGGTAATATTTCAATAGATGCACACATAAATAATTATAAGTTAGGATATCATTACCACATCTTTGGGAAGAATTAAAAATATAGCTTTTGTATGCAATTAGAGTTGCAGGTAGTTTAAAGTAGATACTTGTAAGATATTTTAAGACAGGACCCTGCTATATAAATATACTATGCATATAAATTATACATAATAAAAAGAGGACACCAGAGCTTTGGAATAAGAAAATAACAAAATTTAAAGGGAAGAAAAGGACCGTAGAAAAATGTGGGTATTAAAAGTCAGACAAAAAAGATTAAATGGTAAATTCTTTCCTATTAATAATTACTGTGAAAGGAATATAGTAAAGTGTCAAGTACAACACATGGAATAGATGAATGATTCTAAAAACACGTGACGAAGTTGAATCTTTTCTATTAGAGAGTCACACAAGACTCAGAGACACAAATAGGCATAAAGTGAGGTTGAAAATGATATTCTATTCAAATAGTAACAAAAAGAGAGTACAGATCTCTAAACTTATATAGTCAAAATATATTTTATGGGAAAAGCTGCACAAAAACATGGAAAAGGACGTTATATAGTTATAAAGTAAACAATTCTCCCAGAAGACATAAAAATTATAATTCTGTATCCACCCAACATATATATCCACATAGATACATAAATATAAATCTATCTATCTATATATATATCTACATAGATAGATAAATATAATTTTATATGGTAGAATGTAACATTCTACTATACATATGACATATGGTAGAATTGAATATATATAAAGATACTGCACTGTCACAATAAGAAAATAATTAGAAAAAATCATTAATTTACCATCATCTTGTTTTAAAATTCTGTATCATTTTTATTGTTTTTCCCCCTCTTTAAAATAAAATTAAAATTCATTAAGAAAAGAAGAACTCCACATAACAAATGGGTATGAGATCAGAAAACATTTCAACAGCTGTAAGACATGTAGCTTTCAAAACTGCACACAAAAGATTCTTAAAGATGTATCAGGTTAGGTCCTTAAATATCTTTTCACTATTTTATGAAAAAAAATCACCTCAAGTTTCTTTTACAACAAAAATTAAAGGGTAGATCCATATCAGAAAAAACTGGAAATATTTATAAATATGTAAAATAACAATAAAATTTTGAACAATAAAATCACAATAAATGATAATGTTTTTGTAGAAATGCATTCATTTTTAACCCGGCTTGTTGGTATTTCATGGCTCTCAGGAATTTCAAAAAATTGCATCTATTTCTGTGCCATCAGTTGTAATATTTCCTATGATACCTCTGGTTTTACCTACTTGAGGCTTCTTTCTTTTTCTTCTTAGTCAAGATATACAAGTTAAACATTGTGCTGGCTTGGGGTTGTTATGCAAGATGAGATAATATATAACACAGGACACATACTTTATATGATTTTTTATAAGTCACCCAAAGAACAATATAGAAAAGCGTGCAGGAAATCTGTCCACCGTAAGACCAACGAATCCAGCTGAGGGCCTGCATCCTTCAACAATGTCCTACCTGAGTCCAGCTGAATACCTAGAGCTCATAACAATGCCCCCCAAATCCAACTGGAGGCCCAGAGCCCACAAGAATATCTCAAGCAGTGCTGTTTCACGGATCTGTGCTGGGAAGGACCAGAGGTAAGTTGGGGGAATCTAGAAAGTCTTTGCCAGCAGGATGAAGAATCTGTGCTAGCAGGCTGAGGGATCTGCACTGGAACTAGGAAGAGACGCTATTTCTGTAGAAGATCCAGAGCTTCCCTGAAAGGTGCCACAGCCATCCTCAGCAACAGTGAGGTCCTGAGCTCCTCCAATGATCAAGATGGCCGAGATCCCATCAGGGAAGCCAATACGGCAAGGTTCTCAGGAGACCAGCAATGTACCATTTCCCCCTCAGGAGCCAGGAAGCAAAGCTGAGTGAGGACCAGAGTTCCTCCAAAGTGAACCAAAACTGTTCTCAGTGCCAGTGAGGTCCTGAGCTTCTCAGAGGATGAAAACAGCCAAGTTCATCAGGAAAGCCAGCAGGATGAGCTCCTCCAAAACAACCAACAGCTTCCACCAGCTCCAACAGCCTTTCTCCACTCCCAGTAGCCTTAAATTTTCCTTCTCCAGTTCTGCCTCTTATGCTGCTGGCAACAATCCCCAGGTGGGCCTCTCACCCCCAGCACCATGCTACTCAGTTCAGCTGGGGGTTGTAAGTTGACCAGCAGTTGTCAATCCACTACAAACATATACCAGTATTGTTCATCTTTTAAAAAACGAAGCTGTTTCTTTATTTTTCTCTATTCCCATTATTTCTAGTACAAATAAAATGTTTTGATTATTTACTTTCTTCTCTGGCTTACCATGTTCTTCCTGTTCTTGTTCATATAAAGCCTGGATCTTAGAGAAATTTCTCTGCATAGGTGTTCATCAATAATTTCATATTTCTATTACTGTGTACCATAAATTTTGAAATGTTTTTATTTTCATGTTTATCAAGTCCACAGAATTTTATAGTTCCTTTTAGTTATTAACCCATTTTCATTTCATGCCAGTTGCAAATGAAACGTACCAATTTTCAAGGGTTTGCTTGAAAATATTTATTATTGTTAAATATTTTTACTACTCAAAACAACCTACAGATTCAGTGTAATCCTTATGTGCGTAAATTAAAATCCAAATGCCATTTTTTTTACAGAAATAGAAGCGCAAGCCTAAAATACATTAAAAACTACAAATTACTTGAAGTAGCTGAATAACTTTAAGAAAAAGGTCAAAGGGAATACAGGAGTTCTTAAGTACAAAATATATAAATAAATGATAAAACCTCAGTATTTTTATAAGAACAAACATAAAGTAGATTAATACATAACTTTAAGACTTCAAAGTGTAAAACTTATGAGAAAAATATGAGAATAGTTTCCAACAATCCTACTCTGAGCACAGCATTTTTACAAAGAAATGAATGAAGATCTTGACTAGATCTGGTTATGTTCATAACACTGAATTCAATAGCCTTTACATGTAAACAAACTAAATTATCATTGGATGAATGGATAAGAGGTATGTTTTTACATATAATAGCATATGTTCTTGAATTTAAAATGCAGGAAATCTTATAATTTGGTATAATGTGGATGAATATTGATGACATGTATAATGTTGTAAGCCAGGTCCTGGAAAGAGATAAGAGAGAAAAATGGAAACAAGGCTTTTTTTTTTTTTTTTTTTTGCGGTACTGGGGATCGAACTCAGGACCCTGCGCTTGCTAGGCAGGCGCTTATTCCACTGAGCTATATCCCCAGCCCTGGCTTTTGTAAACAAAGAGGGGAAGGAGGATTGAAGGGAGGGATGAAAGAGAATCAACTTACAACATGTAGAGGTGCAAATTCCCTATGATGAATGTGATCATTGTATGTACCTAAAATGTGCCAATAAACTTAATTAATTAAAAAAGAATAAAAGAAGATGTAATTTTCTACAATACATAAAAATTTTGTCTTTCTTGCAGGAAAGCTTATAACTCTTAAATTTAAAAAATCTCATTAAAACACACAGTGAAGATAGAGGAAAGGAGAAAATTCATGAGAAATAGTAAGGAATTAAAATTAAGTTCTAAACAGAGAAGTATAACATAGCTCATGAAAGAATGCAATAGGGATAGAAATTCATTTAATTTGTTAACTAGAAAGAAAATTAGATTTTATTTTTATGTCATTTACTAACTTGTGCACAAAGAATAAGCCTGCCTCAATAGAAATATACACAAAACTGCAGTGATAATACTGGAACAGCTGGTAAAATATTCTATATGAGAGATTACTATGTTTTTGTTTGGTTTTTTTGGGGGGGGTACCAGGAATTGAACTCAGGACCTTGTGCTTGCCAGGCAGGCATTGTGCTGATGAACTCTGTCACCAGCTGTGAGAGACTAATATGAAAGACTATCACTTTAATCTTCATATCATCTTGTTTTGAAATTCTATATAGTTTTTTTTTTTTTTTATTATCTTTAAAAAGGTGAAGTAAAATAAAATATGGCCACTGTTAAATACACTCAGACAATAAAATATTTAAATTTTAAAAGAGAATTCCGTATAAAATAAGTGTTCATAGCATGATGAAATTTAATTTAGAAATATGTCTAAAGAAAAAATAAATAATTCTAGGGTCAGTTAAAAGCAGTTAGATTATTTAATTTATAAGAGAAGATAAAAAGTAGGCTAAGTGACATGTTTCTGCAATATATATATTTTATTATAAACTAAGCCTGGCAAAAGCAGTATAGGAAGGAAGAATAAGAATCTTTTTTCTACATTAATTTTCAGTTCACATTACAAGTGAGTTTCTTGGAAGTATATAGATGACATAATTTGATTTCCAGTTGACAAAGGCTGATAGCCAAAAAATGGAAATACATGTTTAAGAATATTTTTATTCGATTTTCTATGCTGTACTTTGAGGGCGATTTGCAAGCCATGATAAATTGTTAACAATTCATATATTTTCTGCTCTAAAAATATAAATAGAAGTTGTATAAACTTAAATTTCTTGCTAATAATGTTGTGTTGTTTCCTGATTATTTACTTCCTGGGGATTTTTTATCAATCCTTTTTGCTTATTTTAAGAGAAAATATTATGGAGAAAATAAGATTAGTTTAGAAAAGGGTATATGATTCTTAAAACTAACAACTGTTCTGTGCTATGTTGACAATTATGTGATTCCCATAGCCTACTTCTATTACTAGAAAAATATATTGTTAGACTTTATTCTGAAACTAAATTAACATAGTAAGACCATATTTAGTGTTCAGCAGTGAGGAGTAGAGCATAGGATTTTTTTAAAAAACAAAATGTGAGGTGCAGTTTGGGAATATGAAAAACTCAGCGGCAGAAAATAATGTACACACAAGCGTTGTACATACTATTTCTTTTGTTATTCCAAATTAAAGGGACAATATGGCACACAGTGTTCCCAGTCATATTTCTAACAGGAGAAAGTAGGGTGCAAGAGGCCATGTCTAAATTAGAGACAAAGGCTAAAGCTCCATTCATGTCAATAACAATGACTATGACTGCATAGATACAGGACTTTTATTTATTTCTAGGGAAATGGAAGACTTTCTTCTAAGCCCTTGTCTTGTACGAACGCTTTTGGTCTGCACAACCTTATGACTGAGGTCAACTTCATAGACACCTATTACAAAAATAGAGGGAAAAGAAAGCTGGCATCACATTTTAATAAAGAGAGATTGCCTTCTCCTATAGCTGGTATTTGCTCTTTGAATGCATTTTCTCTAGGGAGCAGCTTGTTAAAAACAAGCATATGTTCATCGTGATGCATATTTGAAAAGCTACCTTCACTAACAAGGCTGCTATGATGAGGTCTTTATTATTTTATGTAGAAATTCTGTGTCTAACAGTCAGATGAACTCATACTTCATATTTTATTTGGTTCATTTTTCTGTGAAAAGGATAATGCTATTCAGAATAATAAACTCTATAAAATTGTATTGTAAATAAACAATTGCAACCTGACAAGCATAACTGTATATCTCTATGTTATCTATATATCGTCTATATCCATATCTACCTATGTATTATGGTTGATACATTGTGTCAACTTGAGGAGTCCAGAAGCTTACATAAGTAACTCATTAGTTCTACGTCCTGGGGTGAAAAGGACATGCCCTTCCTGCTCTAGGATATTGTTCATTGTGTCAGTGTGAGAAGTCTAGAAGATTAAATGAGTGACTGACCATGGGGCCAGGGTCCTTACTTAGTATCATCCTGAGCCTGTGCAAGAGGAGGGCATGGAGATTATGTGAATGCTACATGCTCCCTGGATGGGGGTAGCCTGTTTACCATATAAAGGAGGCAAAGAGGATTGTTGAGCCCCCTTTAGCTCTTGTTGCTTTGCTATCATTTACTGCCATGAACGTTTGCCCTCTGCCATGCATCACTCTGCCTCAAAGCCATCAAAGTATGGACTGAAACCTCCACAAGCTGTAAGCTAAATAAACCTTTCCTTCCTTAATTTGGGGGATTGGATATTTTGTCTCAGCAAAAGAAAAGTTACAGAGGCACTATGTCAGCTTTATCTATCTATCTATATCTACCTACCTACCTATCTATCTATCTATATCTATCTATGTCATCTGTATAGATATAGATATATGATGCATTGGACTAAATGTTTGTTTCACCTCTCCTCAGCTCATGCCCTGAATTTTTAATCTCCCATGTGAAGAGGGCTATTGTGAAGTGGCTTCATCAGGGGTATGTAACCCTCAGGAATGGCGTTAATGCCCTTATTCAGGAAACTTCAGAAGGTTCTCTTAGTCTCTCTCAAACATGTAAGAAAATAATCAAAATACAGAGTTTGCAACCTAGAAGAGAGCCCTCCTGGGAACTTGATGGTGATAGCACCATTGCACTACATGTTGATTCTCCGTTAACTATGAGAATTAAATTTTCATTGTTTTTGAGTCATTTAGTATATGGTTCTTTGATGTTATAACCAGAACTAAGATATACCTATGTGGATTTGCATATTTGTGCATATATATGTACACATATATAATGTGTGTGTTATGATGGACTGTCCACTTCAGAGCTTCACATTTTAAATTCAAACTTGAACTGCTCATATTTTCTTTATTTTGTACCTATTTTCCAGGAAGGAAGAAAGACTAATTCTCTTTCTTTAAAATGATCATTGAAGGAGAAAATTTCAATAACATTCTTATGTGTACAACAGCAGCAATTTTTAAATTAATTTTGTTTTTTGTGATTGACCGTATTCTTACATGTTCAACATCAACCAACAAGGCAGGTTAATGAGCCTCGTGCTTCAATCTATAACTTTCACACACTCCCTACCTGAAGTGGATTAATCATAGCAGCTGAAAACATATTTTACTCACTGTTGTCAGCTTCTCTTTCTAGAAGCCTTATCTCCTTACAAGAAATGAAAAAAGCTTAACAATTCTTTATGAAAGATCTATGGTAACATAAAAATAAATAATTCTCCAAGTGAAAAGAATCAATGTATTATTTTATAGTTGATGCTTAGATGTTTTTTTTTTTTTTTTTTTTTTTTGCGTTACTGGGGATCGAACTCAGGACCCTGCGCTTGCTAGGCAAGCTCTTATTCCACTGAGCTGTATCCCCAGCCCTAATAGGTACATGAAGCCTTAGCTTTTCTTTTTTTTTTTTTTTTTTTTTTTGCGGTACTGGGGATCGAACTCAGGACCCTGCGCTTGCTAGGCAAGCGCTTATTCCACTGAGCTATATCCCCAGCCCGCGAATGCTTAGATGTTAAAGTACTGAAAAGAAGAACTCTAGCTTTTATTTACTCCCGCAAGACCTCTTATTGTAAAAAAATATATATAAATGCTTATAAAATGACTGTCACGATAATTGAATAAACAAGTATACCTTGCCTTCTGGTTTTTCAGTTTCAATAAAGTAAGTAATTGCTTCATAGTTTGTTCTTGTCTTCATCCTACACTAGAATCAAAATTATTTAAATATCTTTTCCAATGAAATTTAGATAGGCTTCCATAAGCAATTCAATCTTTTCATTCCTTATAAAGGTCATAGGTTTTTAATTACTTCTTGTTAATGCACCATATATTTATCAGATTTTTGACAACATTTTAGGATTTTTGCTACACACAGTCAATAGGCAAAATAAGATTTGTAGTCATTCTCTACACAAATATTTCTTATATTTTTTATTTTTTACATATCTTGATTTTATACTTATTAATGAACTTTTCATGAAATCTAAAATTTTAACCTGGAAATTTATGCTTAGAATAACTTAGTGGAAATACAAGTAATTTTTGTTCTAGATTGTTACATGTCTTCTCCTGACTTAAATTTGATAGCAAATGAGAAATGAACCAATAAGTCTTATGGTTTGTATATTGCTTCTGCCTATGCTTTAGGTCTGAAGTATCCCCTAAAGGTCTCATGCCTTTGGAGAGTGACTGGATTGTATGAGCGTTATACTCACCAGGGGCTTCTAAAACTCTGAGTTCATAGCTAAGTTGTTGACAGGGATTGAGTCCTCCCTAGGAGTGTGTATTGGTTACTTTTCTTTCATTACTGAGACAAAATACCCAACACACAAAATTGAGGAAGGAAAGGTTTATTTAACTCACAGTTAGTAAAGATTTCCGACAGTAATCAGCTGGCTCCAAGACAGGGTGGCATGGCACAGGGGCAATGCTTCAAGGTGGCAGAAGACAGGACAAGAAACAAGAGCAAAATGGGGGACAAGCAATCCTGCTTTTCTCCCTTACATTATAAATAGGCTAGCAGACCAGGCCCATCCAGGGGTGTGCAGTACTCATACAATGTCCATGCCCTCCTCTTGCACAGGATGAAGGTGTTTACAAAGTAAGGACCCTGGCTCCCTGTTGAGTGGCGTAATTACACTTCTAAACTTCGTAAGTTGACACAATGTATCACATAATACGGTCGATCCCTGGAGGCCTCACCTTGAGGGAGGATAGCGGCTCCCTTCTCTCTCTGCTTCCTGGCTGCCCCCACTTGAGCGTCTTCCCTCTGCCAGAACCTTCCACCATGCACTTCTTATCTGGTGCCAGCCAACTATCGACTGAGCCTTCTAAAAAGCATGAAGCAAAATAAACTTGCTTTCCTTTAATATACAAGATCCTTAAGGATTTTGTATATTCTGTCCCAGCAGTGGAAAGTAACTGAGACAGGTATTGGTGGGAGAAGTGAGACATTACTGTGACTATCCTCGGCTGTATGGTTCAGAAGCCTCTTGATGTAGATTAAGCAACAAGTTTGGAAAGATTTGATGATTTTAGCTAGAAAAACCCTAGAATTCTATAAATTGAGCTTGGTGGGAGATTCTAGTTAAAGTCAGAAGATTGATATGCTCATAGAGATACACACAGGGAAGGAATGCCTCAGAAAATTTCAGTTGAGCAAAAGAACCCCATTGGAATACAGAACATATGCATTATATTCTGGCTGAAAATTTGCCTGCTTTTTGCCCAATTCCTGAGAATCATCAGAGACTAAGACTCAGGGGACCAGACTACTTTATTTGAGGAATTAAAATGCAAGGCAGCCCAATGTTGAGGTTATGGCATGGCTACTGTTGGCTGCTTTACCCATGTGTATTCTGGAAATCAGAACCTCAAACAGAACTGAGTACTTTGGAAAATTGACAGGTAACCAGAAAGGAAGGACCCTGTAATACTTGCCCTGTAAAACTGGGACCAAGACAACTTTGTTGTTGAAAAGATTAGTATTAAAAAGAAGCCACATATTCTGCATAATATCTGTAACAATAGTATCTCGGGAGTGAGCAAGATATGGCCATTTACATGTCAAAGGTGTAAACTAGAAATACTTTCTCATAGTTCAGCCATCCAGATACTCAGAGGACCTGTAGCCACGATCTAAGAGGGCCTCACTCATTCTCATGCTAGTGGCAGACTTCGGTGGTAGTGGTTTTAAGGGCATGTGCAATGCAAAAGTTGTGGTATGAGGGAGGCTTCTATCAGGTATCCTGAAGAAGGCCTGGGATGGTAGGTAGTGTGTCTCTGAGAGGCTAGTGGGTAAAGCTGTGAGAATGAAGCAAAATTTGAAGTGGAGACCCCAGGAAGTTAGAGAATCCAGGAACATGGGATATCTGCTCAAGAAACATACAAGCAATGAGCAAAACCACATCACAAAAAAGCCCATGAGGGCTTCAATGGGCTGTATGGAGCTCACATCTTGCCATAATTTGCCCCATGTTCTAGACACAGAGCTATGGATTTAACGGCCGCCCATCTGCATGTTTGCCCTGCTTTAGTCCGTTTTCTGTATACACCGCTTTTCATTACTTTTCAAATGAGATTGTTTACCTGTTGCCATTATATGCCAGCAGTGGGAAGTGTGAACTCTGAAATCTGTTAGAGATCGGCTTAATGCAATTTTGAAATGAGCTAAATGCATTTTGCAAAAGAGATTGTCACGTGTCCATTGGAGGTGGGGTTGGAGGGTTATGGTGCAGAGCGAAGGTGTTTTCCAAAGTTCAGCTGGGGTCTCTATAGGCCTCAGTGGAAATGAGCTCATAGTTAATTTTCCATGGGAAGGTTTGCTTTGGCTACGGGCAGATAATTGGGGCTGTGACCTGGAAGTATATAGCTCTGTTCCTGATTCTTCCTCTCTCTCTCAGCTACTTTGCCGGCATGACATGAGCAAATATTCTCTTCCAGACTCCTCTTCCTTGGAACCTGACCATAGAATGAATCCTTTAAAAATCATGAGTCAAAATAAACCCCTCATCTCTTATGTTGTGGGTATTTTGTACCAGTATCAAGGAAAGTAACTAACATATTACCTAATAAGAAATACACAGAAGGTTATCCTAGTTTACATTCCCATCTTGGACTCAGGACTTCTGTGGTGGGTGGTTTCTTCCTTCCTTAAAGTTTTGACTTTTGATTCAGTTTTCTGTGTTCTGATGTTCACATTGCCACTGAAGAAATTTCATGCATAATACATTTTGAAAGTCAGCGAGCAAGGATGAGAACCCACTCAGGCACTCTTACTTGTGCATATCTAAAAGAGACATAGTTCCCGGAATCCCCCAAGCTCCTCATTGGTTAGTTTTGCAGTAAATATCCAACTTTAACTTCAGTAATATCTGTGAAAGCAAACAATTTATTTACATATTTTTTCATTCTTTAGGTGAGAAGTATCAGTGAAGAAAGATGTGACTTTTCAATGCCACTCATTGTGATCAAACAATAGCATCCTTCCACAAGACAAGGTGGAAGGATGTTTCTGGTACTAAGTACTGAAATGAATATTAAATGTAGATTATTCCTAGATACAAGGTGAAGTTCTACAGAAGTCTATTCTGTCATTAATAGGTTGCACCAAATATTAAAAAGTTGTCATTCTTAATTTTTTTGTAATACATTAGAAAAAGTTTGAATATTTATGTTGAAAGAGATGCAAAATCATAAGTCATCATCAGGTGCCTCAGAGGTAAATATAATTTCTAAACAGGACAGTAACTTGTGAATGAGTTTCACTAAATTAAACTGTTGTTCACACTCTGTACCAGCTGAAATAATTCAATAGGGTGAAAACAAGAAAGCTAGAATGAATTCATAAGGTATACATATGGATAAATATGTGTACATATTTACTAAACTTAGAAAAAAGCACTGCTGATATTTGTGGCAATTTATTTGATATTCATACTTATAAATTAAAAAAAAATTTTATCTTCTTACTATGTTCAAAGGTTGACTATCTACTTTTTCATAAAGACTCTATAATGACAGTGTTAAACATTCTCATATTTTCCACGTTATAATTATTCTAACTCTAATTTTTTATGGTTTGAAAGAACCTATGAAAATTTCAAAATCATTTTGTGGATCAAAGACATTTGTCATTCCAAATATATTTATAAAATAAATTTATACTTTAATTGAGTGGATAAGTAGCCCTTCAGTTGAGCTTTTAAACACCTATCTAGAGAGCAAAGACAACCTGGGATACACTCTCCAAATGGGTTAGACACTCAGGTCCACTCATCTCTCTGTATAATAAATAAAATGTATATAATCATGATTTGTGTGGTATGCAATAATATGATGATTTCAAGTAAAAAACACTTTCAGAATGTTTTCGGATATGATGTTAAATGTTCTCTTTATAGGTGGTTTAACGTGGACATTCAAAATATATTTTTATAGCTACTTATAACATTTCATGTAAAATTAATAATGCAAGAAAATATGTTTGTGTAAAAATTTTAGTACAAATAAAATTTAATTTTCCAAATCAATTCATTTTAGACTTTAAACAAACAAGTCTACATGAGAGTAATAACATTATCTTCTCTCTGTACTAACCTCAAAATGAGAGGCAAAATTTAAATATATGCTTAATTTTAATGAAAATTCTGTACATTCAAACCTCCATTCACAGTATATAATGCCTTGGAGCAGATAATGAGAGAAAAAATTAGCATAACTCAAAAGGGAAAAGTTAATCCCAATTGCCAAAGAGAAAATTTAACCAGAGTTGCCAGTTCATAGCATAGATCCTTTAGAAAGCTCAGGAACCGAGTAATATTTTCAGCAGAACGCACAAGGTTGCCAGTAATGGCACACTGGCATAAAACAATCTTGGCAATTCATTTCTAGAACACCATATAGGTTCAGACATGCATGATAATCTTGCATCTATTACTGCCTTGTGTGGACCTTGGGCAAATCTTTAAATTTTCTATGCCTTATTCCTCACCTCTGTCAAATCTTAAGCTAGTATCTCTTTTATCTAACATAGCAGATTCTTGGGGATTTTAAGCAAGATGCTGTACAATAAAGTTGTTCACAAGTCATGATCTGTACCAGTGGTAAACTAATGGCTTTGAAGGATACATTACAGCTTTTGTAAGCTACTGGCACTTTTCTTTCAAGGACCTTTTCTTCCATAAAAATAAATATGTTGACATTGTATTTTATTATTTCTTTGGTATAGCACCGTACACCAACCTAAAAGTGTGTCAGTTTGAAAGAGGCTATGTGAATTTGGTAGTAGGCTTTCCATTATGATGACATTTTTAATTTACCCCAAAGGCTCATGTTGGAGTCTTGGCCCAGGGCAGGCATGATTAGAAGGGGGCTTCTGGAAGGTGATTGTACTGTTATCTCTGACTTCATCAGTGGACTAATCCATTGGTGCATTTATAATTTAATGGCTTATTTGGAGACAGTGGAAATGTAGGAGCTTGAGCATAATTGAAGGGAGTGTAATTGTTAATTGTGATGTATCAGCTTGGCTTGATGAAAAAGAACCGCATAGCAGATTAATAAAGCTGTGGTAGGTCGGGTCACTGTCAGGTAGTATGCAAACTAAGGAGGGAGAACCCAGTCCAGGTGTGAGCGGCACCAACTTCCAGGTGTGAAGTCTGGTTGGATTAAAAAGGCAAAGAGGGAAGTCATCTCTTTTAATTGAGAGCACTATTCTTTATCACTTCCCTCGGATGTTCATCTCCAATCCCTGCAGGGTTCCAGTATAGACTTCGAAGCCTCCCAACACAAACTGTATTGGCCCTACTCTGAGCTCTAGGCTCTAGGCTTCCATCTTCGCCTAATCATTCTGATCCTCCTGCCTGCACATCACTTCACATTTATCCAACACTGACTTGGCTGATGTCCATGATCTTTCCTTGGAAGCCTAGCTAGTAAACCCTGTGTATAATCATACACATTTTTTGTTGAATCCTTCCATCTAGCAAATGCCAACTAATGCAGAGTGGTGAATAGCAGACTATTTTCTTTTTTCTAGCTCCTTAACTTCTAACTCTTTTCTAGGTGACTGAGCTATCATGAGATGAGTTGCAGTGCAGATAAAACTCATTCTTATCTCAGGCCCAAGGCAAGAGGGAGTGAAACCTCTGAAACAAGAACACAAATAAGTTTACTTCCTCGATATTTCTTCCTTTGAGTTTACTATTCTTTAAGTTTACTATCTCATATATTTTCTTACAGAGCCTGAAAGCTGATCAATATACCCTCCAATCTTCTCCAGCACTATGGATCTCCTCTCATTTCTGAAAGAGGAAAGACTTGTACTCTATAGAGGAGATGAAAATGAACACATTTAGAGCTGCAGACCCTGAGCAAAAATAAAGGGCATTGCCGTTTTCCACATCCAACATACAGAGACAGAGTGGAAGCAAAAGCAGGGATTCATGGGGTGGTTAGCTCGCTCTCCCTCCACTTCTGAGAATCCCCTTAGCACAGTGGTGTCCACTTGGCAGGGGACAGCGTGAGCTCTTACCGTAGAAGCAAAACACCTCTGAGGAAAGAATATGTACGCTGACAACAGAGGGTTCTAATAAAATCACGTGTTCTCTACCTGTTTACCACACAGTATCTGTCACAAATTTGCTTCCATTCCCAGCCATACCCGTTTTCTTCCAGGAACACGTTAATATATATACAGAACATCACAACTTCTAACAAGCCTTTTTATAAAATCTATGAAAAATGGATATTTATAAAGTCTTTTAAAAATAGAACTAGCCCCAAAACATTGATAGGCACTTGTGAAAAATTTTAGTTGTAAAATTCCTTAAACCAAACAATTAAAAAAATGTGCAATGCAGGCAAAATAACAAAAACCCTAATAATAGAAGAGCAGATGTGGGAAATATAAGTACTATTCTCAAAATGGTGCTCATAGATATTCATTAAATAGGAGTGGGAAACTATAGAAATGAGTATTTTCAAAAATACGAGTATCAGTGAAGAATTCAGAAAAAGAAATGAGTTTCAGAAATTAGAAAATAAAATTTATGATGATTATAATGTGCAAGAAAATTAGAGGTTCTACTCAGGAAGGTCACAGCTAAGAAGACTAATAGGGGTTCTAGAAGGTGAGAGAAACTGAAGAACGTTTGGTTTCATACTGTGAGGTAGAATTTTACTTAAGATACAGATTGAACATTCCTTATCAATGCTTATTACTCAGACTTTTCAGAAGCTTATGAACAAAAAGGAACGCATGAAGAACAAATCTAAGTGAATCTGTACACACCCATAGCATCTATAATAGAAAGGAGATCTATACTTCTATCAGCTATGTTTGAGTCCGTGGGAAAGAAAGAAGGCATTTCAGAAGTAACAGAGGGTAAATTACCTCTCTGTACCTTTTCCAGGGAAAATATTATAAATTCTTACTTATCTAAAGGAGGAAATAAACACAGATGATAAAGGCTCTGGGTGTCTTATTCTGGAAAAAGCAGCTACAGAGAGGGACTGGAGTTTTCTCAGCAAACCTGAATGTCAGAGCTATCCTGTGAGGAATGCAAATCCGTCGGGCTGTCCTTGCTAGAACAGGAGCAGTAAGCAAAGGAGAGGGGTGTCTCAGACTTAAGAACTAGCTGCACAATAAGTGTATTGCAATGGTTCTTGGAACCTGGAGAATGTGGAAGACATAGTTCAATGTTATAAAAAAAGCTAATTAAAAGAAAATCAGGCAAATATTAACTCTGCAAAAAAAAAAAAAAGACAGCCAAGACAGATTGGTAAATATAATATAGGTACTATGGGTAGAAAGTATTTGGACAGTCATATACATTAAAACTTCAACCCCATAGGATATCAGAGCTGAAAGTATATTTGTGATGTGTGCTATCTACATTTACTGTAAGAAGTTAATAACTAACATCTACATTTAAAAAACAGTAGATGTGACAATAAATACATCTAAATTTCAACGAAGTATGAGAGTTTGAATATTTATTTTAAAAAATAATAAAATAAAACCTTTTGTGAAGTGCATTTGAGTTTGAATAAATACAATTATATACAAATAAATATAATTGACACTAAATATAATTATATACAAATAGTTGCTTTTGCTGTGATGTAATGAAGAGATTGGGCACAGGAATGATTTTTACTTGTATTGTTTTTTACAAATTTTTTTATAAATTTAATAGTAAATTAAATAAAATTTTAATAAAAGGAAAATGGAATGAGGAAAATTAATACTAAATTATGTTGTGTGGTTGTATTCCAATGCATGTTGCTATCATAGTTTGTTTAAGTGTATGTGTAAATGTACAGTTAACAATGTGATGCAGTGCATATTGTGATAATTAACTACAGTTAAGTATAAAAAATACACACAAAGGTTACTGAGGTATAAAACATTCATTCTGATTAGTTTACTAGGAAGAGTATCAATAGAAGAAATAGGTTTTTTGGGGGAATGGGTATCAAATTCAGGATTTTGTGCTTACCAGACAGACACTATTCCACTGAGCTCTATCCCTGGCCAAGAAATGTTATTAAGGTTAGGCTTTAATGGATTTCAATATAGAATTATGACAATTAAAGACACATTGAGAAAGAGTAACTATGCCAAGTAAGAAAAATCACAATGTAATTATGGCAGATTGAAGAGAATAAACCTGAAATTTCATACATAAGAATGATGTTAGCCACATAGATAAATGATCGATAAATGGAGTTATTAAGTAGTTTGTGGAGATCAATATGAAGGTATGTTATAGCAAAATATGGAGGGTTTGGAGTACTCACTTTTTAACCCTTTCATTTTACCCCAAGCATCACTTGGGCATTGCGTTTGCTTGCACATTGAATGTACCAGGTGTCACACAGACATGTGTCATTTGAATCAGTTGATTCTTTTCCACAGGAGATACACTCGTATTCTGTTTATTCGTTTTATATTGACTACATTTACATACTTTTTAAAAATGAGAACATTGTATTCACCTTTGATGTTTGTTTCTAAAGAAATCTAATTGTAAGTCCTAGTGATTTTCTTTTGCTAATTCATGTTTATTTTACTCGCGGAAAATAATCTGTAATTTTGTGGTACATTCTACAAAAATCCTTATTTTAAGTAAATAGATATAACTTTTATACTTCCCCAGAACTCAGTGGTATTTCTTTACAATATAAAACAAACACATCTGGGACACTGAGACTGAATAAGAAATGCCAAATGATCTGAAAAAAAAAAAAAAAGGGAGAGATGTTAGCATATATGCGAGAAAAAAGTCTATGTTATGGAATGGAAAGGCAAAATGTGTCTCCTTATTGTCAACTACCCATATTAGAAAAGTGATAGAACTTGAAAGAAATGAAACTAAATTTATTACAGTAGTGCTCCGTGATGATAGTAATACTATGGGGCCACTGACAGAGTGGACCAATATCTCACAAGCTGTCCTGTAACCAAAGAGTAAGGAAAATATACTCTGTTAAAATATCTATGCACCCTGTGGACCAAAAACTGTGGAACTCACTTGTTATTGTTTTCAAAAAAGGGGTCTCAAAAAGTCATTTACAATTGAGATCAGGGCTAATAGAGCAAATAATTTAAACATAGGAGACAACGAAATGCCCTCCAGGACCTACAGCATCAACGTCTTCACCATTCAGTGTGCCCAGTAGACATTTATTGAAATTGCACCACCCACAGGAGAAGAGATAGGCCAACACAACAGGGTACAGTGTGCTGTTATCATCAAAGAAGGATGATAATTCTAATAAAATTTAGAAAGAGACTATATACTACTGTCCAGATTGTAATATTGCATTGCATATTGAACGCTTAAAAATACCATACACAGAAAAATTATTGGATATATTTAATAAAATTTTCATTTTATATTTCTTATATTATCTTACAAAATTCATGAAAAAAGCAAATTTTGGTCGTCTTGTATTTAAATAATTGGATGGTAAGTGGTTAAAATATAAACAAATTGGTCTGTATTTGTCTCGGACTGAAGGAATCTACGCTGAAGGAAACTGGTACTTTGGGCATGAATGAACATCCTCACTCCCCGCAGAGATAGAACAATTAATTCTAAGAACTTATATGCTTCCTTTTCTCTTGGTCTTTATTCAGGTAGGGACACATGTGGCACTCTGGTTTTGGACTTTCTGGTGCCCGTAACAATAAGATAAATAGGCTGCTATTTATTTTATTTATTCCTATCTGTGGCATTCAATTATAGCAGCAGAAAACATAAATGTCTTTGTGAAAATGAAATAAGTATCAGCAGGTGTTTGTTACATTTTTCAGAATTTTTAAAATTTTGCAAAGAAAAACCCATTCAGTTTAATATTACAAAGCTCTGGCTGTGTTCCACTAAAAATGAGATGGAAACGCTAGGTCTCTGCTGCTGGAAGTAGCTCATTTCCTTCCAATATGTATTGTATAACACTATACCCACTTTAAATGTTTGACCTGGAGCACTTCCAGTTTGGAAAATAACCTAAACATATTTTTCAAAATTTTTAACACATGACATTTACTCCAAATCCTTCCCTCTTTCCCTCAGTGTACAATATCCTTAGAATAAGTTCAGGTAAACTTTTCAAGAGAAAATCTGTCAATAGATTCAGGGTACAGTAAGGCAAAATGACAGAATGACTTAAAATGAAATTCCATGAATTTATAAAACAGATATGGAGTAGTGTTGAAATAAAGAAATACAGAATTCACCCAATATATTGCATCAGTACATTAGCAGATGGTGTTATTATTCAGTATCTTTTATATTTATTATTCTCAGACTAGCTTCTTATTAAATAAATTCCTATTTCTCTCTTCTTTAACTCTTTAGTATTGTTACTCACCCACTGTCTTTGCTGACTTACTTTTCAGGGTATATTAATAATTTTGTTGGCTGTTAAAAAGTTCTTAGTTTTGGGTATAAATTCTTAACTCCAAGGGACTTATTGACAAGTGTAATACTTTGTGTTTTCTTTTTCTTTTAATAAAAACATCTGCATGAAGAAACGCAATGGGTGTCTTACTTTGAAGTTGCAAATTCATTCACTGAAACTTGTCACTTTTCTAACCGGAAAACTATCAAACTGTTTTTAGCTCAATTTGCTTTCATACAGAATATATGTAAGCATACTAAAGGACCACAAGCAATCTGTTTCACTTAGTCCTGTTTGTCCCTTACCTTGAGAGTTTTTCTTAGAGGTAGGGGAAAATAAAGCGAGAAACAGAAATAAGAAAGATTTTCCTTGAAAAGTGCAAACATTAGTAATTTTCCCACCATCTAGAAGGTAACAGGCAATTTCTCAAAGGGAGCTAAGCATGTTTTTACTCAGTGAACATAGAATCTTCTCTCATTTCCCAAAGGAGAAGCCTATAAAATATTGATGTTCTGCAGGGGAGTGTAAAATAACACAAACACTCTTCTATTCCTTTGCTGATTGTGCTGCTTCGTTTTTCTGAGCATGTTCTCATCCATTTTCACTCCTTAAGGGAGACTCTGATACTTTCCTTTGCAGTTTCTGGTATATGCCAGTTTTCTTCAAAATTTCTGTAGAATGCAGCCTCTCTGCAGGGGTGGGAAAACTATTCTGCCACTTCCCAGTACCACTCCTGCCCAGAAAAATTTGATTTCAGGTGCAGGAGAGAGCAGAGATCCAACAAATTCCCATACTTTTAATATTGTGGGTTTTGAAAAAGGAGAATGCATAGGAAAAGGGAGGAACAGCATTCCTTCATTGTAAAGGAAAACACAGCGTGCTCTACTTACACAGACTGTAAGAGCAGGTTTTATTTTCAGAATCACTAATTTGACCAATAAAACTTGTGTAGGTCAGGAAAAGAAGCCTTTAAGGTAGACAATAAATAAATTTGTAGAAAGGTCTGAGATAATTTGAAGTGCAATATCTCAAAATTCTCACTGGCTTTGATAGTCATAACCAGCCTTGTAAATATGAGTGTGAGACAAAAAAGGACACAGATTTTACATTTTTCTTCTAGTGGTGATATGTGCTAAATACAAGAAAACCAACTATGTGAAAATAGGAGAGCTGTTCATATAAATTTTAACATAGGGTACTTCTGAATTAACTACATTAAGCATTAAAGTAAAAGCAAATGGCACATTACATTATCCTAGGCCTGAGTATCATGGTATCGCAAACATTTTATCAACTTTGTTTCTAAATCAGATCTAATATGTGAACTCACTATGACAATGATTATAGTGTACATATTTTACTTAGCGAAGTCAGTTGGTCCTAGGTAAAGCTTATTCCAAAAGAAATCTCGTTTTATAGACATTGGCAATATGAAAATTTCTTAGAAGCTTGTATTTGTATTTTTTCATTTTCCAAAACTTTATTAAAATTTTGCTAATTTAAGCATATAGAAAGCATAAGTGAAGGGCTAAAACCCTCAGAGGCACAAAGATTCCTAACATATATATTGTGGTTTTGTTAGTACAAATCATGCAGAAATTGAAGTCTGTTAGTTGTGCTCAACGTCATGACAGTTGTTTTCCTATTCAAACCCTACTGTGTCAAAATTAAAGAACTGATTAAATGGAAGGAGAAAATTTGGGACACTTTGTGATCCATACAACTTTATAAGAGATTCTGTTTATTGTCTTCTTCTGAGATTATGCAGAAACCATTGAACAGTTTACATTGCCTCATACTTTTCATATTTAATGTGAGAATTATTTCATCCTCATTCACATTTGGATAAAATGAACTCAGGATGGTTCAAGTGGGCCAACTGTGGTCAAGAAGATCTTGGTTTCTTAGGTCCTTGATTCAAACCTACATCCTTCATCTGAATACACTAACATTTATCCAGTAAGCAAAATGCTAGATATTGTTCTATGACTGTAGATAGTTCCTTCCAAAGTATGTGCTTCATGTTATTTAGATGTAAAAAAAAAAAAAAAAAAAAAAAAAGCTTGCAAAGGTGCAAAATATACAGAGGTACATTTTGTATTTCATGCTTGTAAAGAACCTCCATGTTATAGGGATATTTATTGTCATTTAATATTGTATCACTGCAGATTTAACATCAGGTTGTTAGTGCGAATTTGTTGTCTAGGTAAGCAAAGGTCTTAGGTATGTGAAACACAGGAGTTTAGTAGTTCTTTGAGTGACATTAAAACAATGAACTACTAGGGGGAGATCTTTCTTCTTATTCCAATTTGTGATTTCTACCTAATTTTTTTTAAGAGAATAAAAAATAAGAAAAACAAACAACATAAATGTTATAGAATTTGGCTGGGGATATAGCTCAGTGGAATAAGTGCCTGCCTGGCAAGCACAAGGTCCTGAGTTCAATCCCTAGTACAAAAAAAAAAAAAAAAGTTATAGAATTTCAAAACAAGATAGGAAAGTAACATTGGTGGCTATATTGCATATTGTTATATTCAAAGTTGTTCAGAGTACCAAATAACGGCATGTAAAAATGGATCAAACAATTAAGCTTTAACTGTCCCCTTCAGTAAGTCAGTAGAAATTAGTAGTACAATTACCTTAGCTATCGTGTGTGTGTGTGTGTGTGTGTGTGTGTGTGTGTGTGTGTGTGTTTGTTCTCTTCCTCCTTTCCTTTCTCCTTTCCGCCTTCTCGGTTCTTTCCTTTTAAGCAGTTTCTTACCCTTTCACAGTATCTTATGTACTTTTTAGATTTCATTTACTGTTACAGTTTCTTACTCTAGGGAGACAACATGGTGTTTACACGTGCAGGTCTGATTTATGTGCGCCCATGTTTGTAGCAGTGCAATTTGTCATAGATAATTCTTGGAAACAATGCAAATGCCCACCAACAGAAAAATGGATAAAATTTGGTACTTTTATACAATGGAGTATTACTCAGCTATAAAGAAAGATATTCTCAAAGCTTTTATATGTAAATGGATGCAACTAGAGATCATACTCATGAGTGAAATAAATCAGGCTATCTAGTGCTTGACACATTCTTTATACTCATAAATTCTGCTAAGTTTAATTCACTGAAGATGTTTTTCCTACAATTGTTTAAATCCAGTTATGTACAGTGTAATGAAAAAAGGGCACATAGAAAAAGCTTCAAGGCATTGTTACAAAACCTCATGATTTACTTCATTTGATCTTTACAATAACTATGAATTTTTCAATGTTGGACCGATTTTCTTTTTTTGCCAAGAAAAATGTATGGTCTCAGATATTAACCAAAATTCTTACAACCTTATGATGGACTCACTAAAATCTTACACAATGACTCAAAAAACTCTCTATGGCACTATTCTACTGTGCAATATATTATTTCATTCAGCATGCAAGATTTCTAGGGTGATTCTTGAACCATAGGAAATAGAAATGAATGGAGAGCTACAGAAGTAATTAGTTAAGTTCTGAGTACATTAATTACCAGTAATCATTATTCATAAACTACTAATTCTTGTTTCCATTATTTGACCTCATTCAAAACCCAGCGCTACTCTGATATTCAGAGAAACAATGTAAGCAAACAGAAAAGTTGTTGATCATGTAGGCCTGTGACATGTGAGCCATCTAGTGAGTGTAGAATGGCTCAGATTAAATACAGCAATTACAGTAAGTCTTTGTTGAGCTCAGTAAAAGGACGTCACTGTCATGTTCACCTTGGGTTGCCATAGCTAATGCCTCACACTGGGTGGTGAAGACAGGTATTTTCTCACAGTTCTAGACACTGGATGTCTGAAGTCATTGCATCAGTAGGTTTCATTCTGCCAACCTTTCTCCTTGGGTTGCGTATACTTCTCTTTGACATATTTTCTTCCTCTATTTTGTCTGTGCCCTTACATTTATCCCATCAAAATAACACTTACTAGATTACAGCCCATCTTACTTATCTTATTTCTTATTACTTTACTATGATTATGGGATGATTATCAAAGTCACATTCTGAAGTACAGGGCATTAGAATTGATAATAATCCAGTTTTCATAGCTATAACAACATACTTGATGCTAGAAACTTTATAAATAATAAAACAGCTTATAGCTCTGGAGTGTGCAACTCCAATGCAGAATGATGTACCAGTTCTGGCAAGATCTCCTGACATTTTAAACCATGACAGATGCCATCATTGTACAAGTATGTTCAAGAGCGTTAGCAGAGTATAAGAGCATGCTCAAGATTATACAGAGAGACTGGAAGCCAGAGACAGAGAGAGAGATGGACCACACACACACACACACACACACACACACACAGGGAAAGAAGGCTTAAAACAAATCACCCTGGAGCACTAATGAGGGTCTCACAAAACTTCCTTAATCCCTTACTCAGACAGTGGCCCCATGAGCACCCAGCAAGCTGCAGCCTCTCAGCATTCCACAGTCTCACATGACCACCCCACGACAAGTTTCCAACACATGAATCCTTGTGGGACAAACCACACCCCATATAGCAGGATCCTAACACATGCATTTGGGAATAATATCATTCAACATTTTGGGGCTAAATTCACAGGTAACTCTTGAGTTCTTTGGTTAATGCAAATATGAAATGATGAAAAAAATGTATTCTTGAAGCTTGTACCTAGTTAAGGAATTATACTCTATCAAAAAATTCTGATTTCCAAAAGGTACAATAGGTATTGTGAAAGGGAAAGAAACTGCTTAGTAGGAAAGAATAACTGGGATGAGAGGAAGAAGGACAGAAACAAAGAAGGGAAATATATATACAAACACAAGATAGCTAAGATAAATGTACTAATCATTTCTACCAGTTTCTTGAAAGGAACAGTTAATGTTCAATTGTTTGATCAAACTTGCATGCCTATATCTGGTAATCTGAGCAACAACTTTGAGATTATAATAAGTAATGCGAAAATTATTGTTGATTTCCTATCATCTTGTTTTGAAATTCTGTATCATTTTTATACTTTGTGTTTTGTCTTTGTCTTTGTTTCTTTCTCTTTAAAAAATTAATTTTCAAAGAATACCAACCTATATTTTTATATTATTTTATATAGTATGAACTAATGATTTTTTGTTCGTATAAATATTATCTCCTTTCCCACACCCCAGTTGTCCCTTACTTTTGAGTATTTTCCTTTCATTTCACATTGTTTATCATACCACGTAGCTTTTACTCACTCTTTCAGGTTCTTACACTAGTGACAATACTTTGCTTACACATGCAGGTCTGATTTATTTCACTTATGAGTATGCTCTCTAGTTCTGACCATTTACCTATAAAAGCCTCGAGTTTATCTTTCTTTGTAGCTAAGTAATATTTCATTATATAAAAGTACCACGATTGTTTTAGCCAATCCTCAGTGGATAGACATTTGGGTTGCTTCCACAATTTAGCGATTATAAATTGTGCTGCTATGAACATGGGTGCGCATATATTGCTGTACTATGATGTTTTCAGATCTTCTGGGAGAATACCCAGAAAGGGAATACTGGAGTGAATGGGATCTCCAGACCTAGTTCACTGAGGAATCTCCAAACTGATTTCCACAGTGGTTTCACCAATCTGCATTCCCAGCAGCAGCAAAGAGTTCTTACTTATCCATAGCCTCGCCAGCATTTGTTATTAGTTGATTTCTTAATGATAGCCATTATTACTGGGGTGAGGTGAATTCTAACAGTTGTACTACTGTCTTCTATTGCTTTACTGAAAGGAACAATTAAGTATTACTTGTTTGATCAATATTTCATGTCTCTATTTGTTTTCCTGAGAAATTACTTTGAAGATATCAATAGAACAACCATTGTTAATTTCCTACCACTTTGTCTGTAACTCTGTATTGTTTGTATTGTTCTTATGCTATTTTGTAAATGGATGTCTATTTGTTAATATGTTCTCTTCTTTTATTTTTAAAATAAATTTTAAAAAATTACATTTTCTTTTTGAAAAAATGTAATGTGCTCAAGTAGGTTGGAGGCTAAATTCATATTTGTCTTCAAACTAATTAAAACTTCAATTCATTGTCAAATTCTCTCCTCTCTCAGTGGAGAAGCACCATATTCCTGGGTTATTTCTCAGTCCAAGGAAGATTTACTCTACATGTAACCCTAATAATTCAATAGTGTTGAGGAGATGGTCATTTTCTTTCTCTGTTACACTTTCTTCTCTCTTGAGCACAGCATTCTAACCCTGGATTTCTTCTCTTCCTTTTCTAATGTGCAATATGTTCAACATGCTTTCATTTTCTTGTGATGACATTCTACAGCCTTCCTTGCACTTGAAAGTGAGAGAAAAAGAAAAGGCGGTTCAATTGATACTGGACAGTTCTGCATTAAAGTTTACGGACATGTTTTGCCCTCTTTTGCACTCAGCTGAAAGCACAAGGGTTTCAGGGATGGGTGCGGGGCCCCGAATTGCTCAGGATGAAATATCATATATTATGCTAGGACAACACACAACTATAACATAAGAAAGGAAATAGTTTCCAGGTAGTGTGCTGCATCAGTGAGGAAGTTAATGAGTATTTTCTAAATTCATTTTCATCAGCAACTCTCTGGCACAATAGTTTCATGATGGAATGACTGTTCTGTCTCTAACTGCGGGATTATAAACCGACAGGGTCATGTGTATTAAGAAAGGTTTTATATCTCACACTGTTACAGACTCACAGATCAACCATTGCCTCAAATAGGCAAGCCTGATCAATATCATACTTTGGAAAAGACTGAGTGTAAAAAAGAGGGACAGATTTGGGGCCTTTGTAGGCAAATGGTCACAACTGGACACCATACTCATAAGTGAAATAAATCACAGGTACATGTGCAGGCAACGTATTGTGTCACTGGTGTAAGAACCTGAGGGTGGGAATATAAACTAAGAGACATGAAGGAAATCTGTTCAAAAGCAAAGGACAGATGGTATGAGGGAAAGGAGAAAAGAAAGAGGCAAAAATGTATGTATGTGTGTAAGTATATACATATGTGCAGGATGGCTAACATGATTCTACTATTGTATTATGTCACTTAATGGTAAGGAATAGTTGATGACTGGTTGTTTGATCAAGCTTGTATGTCTATATGTGTTCTCCTGAGCATACACTTTGAAGATATCAATATGCAATGCAACAACTATTGTTGGTTGTCTGTTGCTTTGTCCATAATTCAATTCTGATTATACTGTTATTGTGCTACTTTGTGTCTCTTTGTTAATGCTTTCTGTTTTTTTTGTTTTGTTTTGTTTTTTCTTCTTTTTATTCTTTCTGTTGTTGATGTAGTTTTTTCTTTCACATTTAAAAAAAAGAAAAAAAGAAAAATTATATAAAAAATGTAAGTAAGTATGTATGTATATGCAGCATATCTAACATAGTTGTACTACTGACTTAGCTCACTTTATTGTAAGGAATAGTTGATGATTAATTGTTTGATCAATTTTGCATGTCTATATCTATGTTCCTGAATATACACTTTGAAGTTATCAATATGTAATGCAACAACAATTGTTGATTCCCTGTCACCTTGTCTGTAACTCAGTTTCGATTGTACTATTCTTATGCTACTTTGTGTCTGTTTGTTAATGTTTTTGTTCTTTTACTTTTAAAATTAAAAAAAAATCCCTCTGCACAGTATACAGTATACAGTGTTATGACACTGCTATGGCTTGTATCTTTTTTTTTTTTTGCGGTACTGGGGATCGAACTCAGGACCCTGCGCTTGCTAGGCAAGCGCTTATTCCACTGAACTATATCCCCAGCCTATGGCTTGTATCTAGATGTGACCCCAAAGCCTCCTGCACCCACAGGCAGCATTATTTAGAGCCTAATTCTAGGGTGTACTATGCTAGGATGAAGGGTGTGTTGTATTAAATCAGTCCACTTGTTGCAAATAGCATAGCTCTGGTGTGGCTGAATGAAGCTGCTGAAGATAGAAGTAAGTAACCCCCAAAGAGATTGTGTCTTGGATGGAGTAAAAGAGAAGGGCAGGATTGTCTGCTGCTTCTGCTTCTTGCTGTTTCACAGTCTCCCGCCTGCTTGCCCTGGACTATGTGTAGTACCTGTTCTCTCTGACAGCTGTTTGCCACAGCCCCCTGCTTTGGTCCCAGCTAATCATGGACTGAATCCTCTACAGACAGAGAGCTGAAGAAAACCCTTCCTCCTTTCATTCAGAGTGTCAGATATTTTGTTTCAGGAACCAGAAAAGTAACTAAGACAAATATTCAGAGTAGAAACTCACAAAATAATAATAATAGCATTTTCTGAAGTAATTAAGTATCAATCACACACAAAAGGACAAATTTTAAAACTGGTGGCATTTATCAAAGTAATAGCAAAATATATGCTCATTTTGAGATTTACCAAGTGATAAGTTTGTGAACTATTTTTGTCATTGTTAATACTTTATCACTAGATTACCTATAATTCCTTTTAGCTATGTTTAATGTATAGCAGTGATACATTTTCAAAGATATTAAGCAAACTGTTATGTGTAGGAGCATCTAATCTACAATAACAAAATGAAGATGTTTGCAGCATAACTTGATTTGTTTCTTCCTTCCTTCCTTCCTTCCTTCCTTCCTTCCTTCCTCCCTCCCTCCTTCCCTCCCTCCCTCCTTCCCTCCCTCCTGCTCTCCCTCTTTTCTTTCTTTCTTTCTCTCTCTTTCTCCCTTTCATTCTCTCTCTCTCTCACTCGCTCTCTTTCTTTCTAACCCACTGCTCCTAATCTTTGTTTGCTAACTAATTCACATTAACTGATGGAAAAAGGAAGATAGATGATTAGAATCATCCATTTCACTCCATTTCCAGAAAATGAAGTAACATTTTCAATTACTAGAAACTCTTGCTAATTGCTTCCATTGATTGCTCCATTTGCTTGTGGGAATCGGGCTCCCTCTCCTGTGCACTCTGCACTGTAAACTGAAGCATTATTTGATTTATGAATTCTTAATTTGAAGTTGAAATCAGCCCTCCTCCTATTATGTTCCTGTGCATGTCCTACAGATTGTCACTTTTTAGCTTAATCATATTTAATTCTTTCACTGAAAATACATATAGCCCTCAATTCTAAATAGCATCTGTCAGTAAAAGTAACAAGATACTGTGCCTTGCTCATTGCAGTCTCTTTTTCGCTAAAAACAGATGCCAGAAATAAATGAAATGGACATTGAATGCAAGTAATCATTTAAAATATGTATATTGTGTTAGACAGCTTGTTGTCCTGTGACCAAAGTAATTAACATAAAGATCTTAAGGGAGAAAAGATTCCTACTGGCTCATAATTTCAGAGGCTTAGTCCGTCATCCATTGGCCAAGGCAGAAATTGCACAATGGAAGGAACTACTCAGCTGTGCCAACCAGAACGAAGACGAAGGGAAGAAGGACTCAATATATTTACCCAGACCACGCCCCATGACTGACCCAGACACACATGGAAGTGTGTTTTACTAATCTGCTAAGCATTACCCAAATGAATCAAATTAACAATTTTTTTATTAACTATCATATATATACATATGGATGCATACCCCACATACAGTAATATCCATAAATAAATATACAAGGTTTGGGTTTTCTTACAAATTTATGGCTTTAAAATATCATGTTTTGTCTTTGGTCATTTCTAAGAATTAAGTAGATGCAAAAAACTGATATAAGGGGCTGGGGATATAGTTCAGTGGCATAGCGCCTTCCTGGCAAGCGTGAGGTCCCGAGTTCAACCCCCAGTACCGCAAAAAAAAAAAAAGATATAAGCAAAAAATCTCATAAACATGTGAGTAATGGAAAATATGATGCTCCCACAGTAATTGATACCAAGTTATTATTCCAGAAAAATACTTCTTTTTGAATTAAATGTAATAATTTTGGTAAACTACAAAACAATGATGCTGAATTAAATATAAAAGTTTCAATGTATAATAGATTTTAACTATGCATGAGAAAGCTAAACATTTCCAACTGATACAAAATCAAAGTAAAACAAATTATGTAATGAATAAACAAAATGACGTTTTTTGAGATACTAAATGGAGACAGTCTAATAATAACTCCCTTGAGAAACAAATGAACCAAGGTATTATAGCTGTGGTAAAGGTAATCACACAAAGATAATTTTGTTTAATATAAAACAATATCGATTTAGACACATCTTTGTCATTCTCCTAGCTTCCTGCTTAGACTCTGAGACATAGATTTTAATTAGCATCTATGAAATGATATAGTCAAATACAATGCTTTTTCTTTAGAAAATAATACACAGTTTAGAAAAATGTTATTACTAAACAACTTTTATTACTACAGAGAAGTTGTTGTATGATCTAAGCAGGTTACTGGATTAATAATTTATGATTTGAACAATTAAAGTTTTTAAGCACAGCTGGGGTGACATTTTATTTCAGAGTAGCTAGTATAATTTCTTCTTGGAATTTATTGTAAAAGGTCCTTTGATTGTCAATCCAATATTGTCAATTTGTAGGCGATTTAACTGGCTTTAAAATGTAGTCATTTAAAATCAATGTTCTGTATGTGAATAGGTTTTAAAACAGGCTTTTAAATAAATGAAAATTTTTCTGAAAACAATGTAATTCCAAATTGATTGAAATATATTTTCATAATAAAAATAACTTTCTAACTCTATTTTTTCAACAAAAGTTAGCTTTATTCATGCTTCAAAAGAGAGGGAATTAATGAATGAAACTATGAAAGAAATGATTATTGTAGTATAAAATAATAAGTATTTGAAGACAAAACTGATAAGCTAAAAGAATCCTGCATGTGTAATGAATTCACAACACAATATTTGGTTTCTTTTTCTGTGTCAATCTGCTGAAAGATGTTAAAGTTTAGGAAATTTTAAATATTGGGAATGCAACTGTATCACCTTAAATATGAATTTAACATGTGCTTCTGAAATCATAAAATGAATTTAAACATTTGTGTGCTGTGACAAGATACAATTTTTTCTTCCATTTCAATGCTATTTACATCAAGATATTAACAAATTAAACAGGCTGAAAGCACTTGGTGATATATGGTGTTTATACTAAGCAGTTTCCTTTTTCACATGAATCAGTGATTAATTTTTGTTTTGCAGTGTGTGTGTGTATACATGTGTATATATATATATATATATATACGCTTAAATTCTTACATTTGTGGAATGTTAACTATTACTTTAAGAGCAGAAATGGTTGGCAATTGCAGGTAGAAAATGATTCATAAAGTACTTATGTATCCAGTTAATTATGGAGAGTACTGTACGATAGTCTACAAAAGTAGTGTTAGTTCCTTTAGCTATTAACCCAGCATAAATTTCAGGATTCACCCAGGAAATCCACAGTCTTCATAAATCTTCTTCATACTTGAAAAAAAATGAATAAAAGTCCATTCATTTCATGTTACTATATCATAAACCAGTACGAAGAAGGTAAATCAACTCAAAATATTTGACAGAGTCAAAAATTTGAAGCACAGTGAGATTAGTGTGATATTAGTACAAGAAATAGGAAGAACTGAGTCCGAGCTTCCTAATTTAATACTCTCCTGATTGGGGTAAGACACTGAGGTGACTGACAGATTATTACATATAGATGTTATTGATATCATATCTCCATTCTATATGTGTATGTGTACAGGTACATTTATATTCCACTCTGGCCATTTATCTCTGCCTGTGTTTCCTTTCCTAATATCTATTTGTTTCAGTCAGCAATTTCTACAGTGTTTCTTCACTAGCTGGCATTTCCTTCACGGTGACTTTCTGAACCCCTACTTTGTTAAAGCTACATGTGCAGAAACACTGAAAGATGAAATACCCATGTCTGTACAAAAGGGAATTGTGAGATATATGTCAATTCCATCTCTCACTGTGAAATATGCTTTGAGTTATACTAGTGTTAAGCTATTGGACTCCTATCGCCAAAACTCTTGATTCCATGAATTTTTCATGACGTTGTCTGATTAAGGAACCCGGAATTTCAATCATTTCTCTAGTGGTTATATATATATATATATATATATATATATATATATATATATATATATGATACTAGTGGTTATATATATATATATATATATGATATTAGTAATTCAGAGTATTATATCAGCACCTTCATTCAAGCTAAATGAAATCCTTGTTGGGAGTTGGCATCTCCATGTCAACAAACACCAGCTTCATAGTTAGGATAATGTAATCCATGAGTGGAGAAAGATGTTTTGTAGACTCTTGAAAACTATTTAATAGTGCTGTATTCTTCAAAAGTCATAGAGTCCTGTTTACAAAGCACTATTGGAGGCAATCTCAATCCAAAGCATTCACGTTTAGTTGCTAGGAAACCACAGTAAGACTTCAATGCAAAAGTCATACATATACACAGAAAGTTTCTGTAGCCCTGCTAGTCAACTGCCCCATGGCTGACGTATCACTGGACACCCATGACTAAAGCCAGGAGCGGTTTGTTTTGGTTCCTGGTAATAGTTCAATGTCCTTTGGCTCTAAGACAGAGATGGCGTGGCGGAAAGGTCTGCTGTGGAGAATGCTGCCAACATCACGGGTCTTGGAAGCAGAGAGAAAAGAAGGAACCTTCATAGGAGTTGTCTCTTTCGAGGTCACACCCTCAATGACCTGCTTCCTCGAACAGGTCTAACACCGCTTTTCAGTACATTTAGCTACTGACTCATCAGGGTGCTAAGTGTAGAGATCCCATAATCTGATTGTCTTCCAAACACTTGAGACTTTGCAAAGGAATTTCAGACGTAAACTGTAGCAACAGCCATGTTTGATCAAGTACATATACATATGAATATTATAGATCTATATCTATCTATATAACCAAGAGGGTAACCCTAAGCAATGCAGCTTAAGTAATGATGTAATGTGCACTGTGCTGTTAGTTTCAGTGTATGTGTTTTTTCTAGTTTATTAATTAATAAAGTACATTAGTAGCAAAGTTATTACACTGATTTCACAGGCTTACTGAATTTCCACACAACCCACTGCTCTCTGCCTGGCATGATGCTGATACTTTTACATTTTCATTGCTGAACTATCACATGAAGTAAAACCTATACTTTCAAATAATATGGCTAAAATGAATACATTTTCATTTCTTCCTTGCTGTATTAATGAATATGTGTTTAAGTTTTTTCAAATGATCTTCAGCTTTGGATATAACTACTCAGAACTTGGGGAGCTACATTTCAAAACCACCATGACTTTTGAAGTATTTCCAAGTAGATGCCATTGTTCACTGAAATAAAAAATGTACATAATGTTTACATTTTAAAGGTGGTACATTTAGGAAAAAATTATGTTAAAATCCAAGGTCAACATACAAATTTATTTTTCTTCATTAGTTGCAATCTAACATTATAAGTAATGAATGGGTTATTATGCAATATAAAATAAGTAAACTAACCAAAAACAAGTTCTAGAATTCTATTACTCGTTCTTTAAGGGAATCAAGTAGTGTTACAATGTAATAAATAGTAAAATACATTAACTGTGCTGTTATTTTCAGTGATGTGATTTTTCTAGTTTATTAATTAATAAAATGCATTTGTAACAAAGTTATTCACTTGATTTCATAGTCTTAGTCAATTCCAACTCATCCAACTGCTTTCTGCTTTTGATTTAATTCTGCCTGGCACAATGGTGATACTTTTACATTGCTAACATAAACTCCAGATTTTGAACATTGAAGAAAAAGATTCGAAATTTATTATTCTAATAAGGTAAAGATATTTCACAGCATACGAATATAAAACAGGTAAGGGAGTAACTATAACCATAAGGTGTGTGACTCAAGCAATCACTGTGTTTATGTTTATACCTAAAGACATTGCATAAAAACCTTTGCTCCTAGAATACAGAACAGGATTAGTTTCTGAAATTCTGGCAAAAGTGTATGTTATATCTCCTTTGGATATGATGAAATGAGAGAAACTGTTAAAAATTTAATTCAGTGAGAATCAGAAACAAGTACACAACTGAAAAATAAATTTGCAATACAGAGTCAGCAACAGGCAAGCTTGAATTTCTTGCCTTATATTTAAAAGTAAATTACTTCCACTATTGATTTGATTTCCACTTAATCGGCCTCTGCAATTTGAAAACAATGCCTTTGTCTGAAAATCAGATATCCATTTTCACTGATTACATGAAGACTTAGATAGGAAGCCATGGAGAGGTGACATCAGCATGATCTTCAGGGTGGTGTGTGTGTGTGTGTGTGTGTGTGTGTGTGTGTGTGTGTGTATAACATACAAGTCTCAAGATTGGGAAATAATGCACAGAAGACCTACTCACGTGAAATTAGAGCCCAGGAACATTTTGCACAGACAGTACAGACATGCAAGGACACTGCCCTGAAGGGAACAGCTTATCAGAAGAATTTCTAAAGTGTCAGCATAAGTGAAAAAAAGAAGGAAACACAGATGTTAAACATAAGCAAGCCCTAGTACAAACTCTTACAATACAGAGAAAGTGAGTCTGAGTCATGCTAATGCTTTGAACACAGAAATGGAGCACTATCTTGATATATTTTGTGTTACATTCAGTTTTTTCTCCATCGAAAAGTACAGATGAAAATGTAGTATTCCTTCAGTTTCCACAGAAAAGAGAACATCAGAGTAACCTGAAAAGTAGTTACATTTATTCACATGAGAAAGTCAATAAACTGAAGATGAAGGTGGAAACAGAAGCACAGTATATCCACAGCTGTGGTGATCCACGACAATGTACATGTTACTCCTCTTGTTAAAATTGCTTTGGAAACGTTTACCTATACTATTAACTGCATAGTTAGTTGATGATTCTAAACAAAGTAATTATTAAAACATTGGCTTCAATATAGGGCTATTAGAGTGGAAGAAGAGATACAGGAGCCTCTTCAAAAAGTTGGTTAATCACATCAGAGCTTTGTGTTTAGTGTTCTGGAGCTCAGGACCATAGCTATACAAAAAGACTAACTTTAAACTGTTTTATTGTTAATGTGCATGTATTGATACTATAGAATGAAAAGATTCAAACAGGGTCAAACGAGGTATACATTTTGAAGTATCTTAATAGACAATATAATTGGATAGTAGTAACATAGCAGAGCTCTCCAGTGCCTTATGTAATATCAGATTCATAATAATTACATGCACATGGATGGAAAATGCTGGAAATCTTATCTCAAATATGGGACAATCTGTAGAGAAAATTTACATGTGCACACACTGTGCCATGAGTTGACAATCTAATGTTAGGTGATACTGGGGAGTTGAGTTATGTAGAAAGCTAAGTTGTGTTATACAAAAACAGGTACCTCTTCTAAAAGTGTCATACCTCATAAAATATTGAATAAGAGAAAAGCAAAGGAAGCTCTGCTAAGCAAAGAAACACTTGCTCCCTGCTGAGGTTTAATTGGTCTAGCACTTACTGACTGTTGCCGGAAAGAAATCTCACAGGAAATGTCTGTTACACTTCTGACAATGCAAGCCACAGGAGAAATAACGATTTTGCCAAAATAAATATACCAATAATGGATGGGCTGGCTCATGAGTGTGGACAAATACTCAGATGGAATGGATCAAATGTACAAGCACTGCCAATAAACAACCGAGGGGCTCATTACAAGTTAGCATCCAATTGAAGAAGCATGAATTTTGCAAGAAGACTAGGAAAGCAAGGAGAGAAGATCTGTTCAAAATATTTTACAAGATTGTTGAAAGAGACAACCATCAGAGATAGAACCATTTGATAGAACCATTTTATAGAACTGATACAACTATTTGATACAATTTTATACTAAATTAAACTAAACAAGGGTTTTTCTTTCCAAAATATTAGTGATGATTATTAGTAATGATGTCTCCATGGATTAGTTCTATAAAGGCTCTATCAGTCACAGAAGTGACACATCCTAGAACCATTCCATTATTTTTAGTACTTTTTTAATTTTAAAAATTAAAAAAACTAACAAAACAACAATGAAGACAAAATCTAAACAACACAGAAATGATACATGAGCTCAAGAAAATGATAGGAATTAACAATGGTTGCTATATTACATACTGTTATCTTCAGTGAACTTGTTCAGTCTACCCGAAGAAAGAATGAAAGATTGGCCAATCAAAGACAGTAACAAGTAATAATAATAAAAATAAACAACATTGGCAATGATGCAAAGCTTCACCATATAAAATAGTTTAAGGGTGATTAATAATGACCTACTGCCACACATCTACCCTGTGATTTGGGAGAGAAAGATTGTTCTCAAGTCGTGTGGAAACACAATAAATATTTCTGTTGCCTGCGGTGCTTAGCGTGGAGCCTGAACTTGACTTGCTTTGGGATGTGCCACAGGAATTGGTGGAGCTCACCTCTACCTGTGTCTGCCTGGACCATGGGAAGATGGCCTTGAAGTCTACATCTGGTTCTCTCCATTTCTGCTATTGTTCTTCGCTGCTCTGCTTCTGAGCCGCCATGAACCGTACATCTTTTCTCCACCATGAGCTTCCATGTGTTTGACTTGTAGCCAGCCGGCCATGGGCTGAAACTCTGAACCACATGAATCCTTTCCCCCTTGGAACTGTGGGTGCTGGGTATCATGTGACAGCGAGAGAGAGACAGCTGATTAACACAGAAAATTAGCCCTGGGAGTGGGAGAATTGCTGTGACTATTTATAGCCATATGGTTTAGAAGCTTTTGGAGCTAGTTTGTGGTAGAAATTTGAAAATTTTTCAAAGCAGTTAGAGAAGCCCTGGAATGTGCTAAGCAGAGCGTTCTGGGTGATTTTAGTCAGAGCTTAGAAGACCAGAATGCTGAGAAGAGAATGGACAGTAAAGATCAGTCTCACGTGGTTTCATTTAGGAACAAAGACTTGATTGCCAGATGGAAGAGGGCCATGTTTGCTGCACTCTGGTGGAAAATGGGTCTACATTTTGCCATAACCTGAGACTTTCAAAGAGATTGAAATTAAAGCCAGAAAAAAAAATTTAGAGGCAGCTTATAATCTAGGCTGTGATAAGCGTGCAATTGGCTGTTTTAAATGGAGATTTATAGTGAAAATGAAGAATAAAATTCAGAGCATAAATATATGCATGCCTTCAAGTCTGTCCCCAAAGTAATCCTGTGTAAATTTAGGGCTAGAGGAGGTGTGCTTGCTGAAGAGATTAACACACTGGAAAAAAGACAAAAAGGATTTTCTTCAGCCAAAAGATGAATGATGATATGAAAGCATATCAGAAATCAGAAAGGTGTGAGACATAGTGGGGTAAGCCTGTAATCCCAGTACTTGGGAGGGTGAGGCAGGAGGGTCACCATGAGTTAGAGGCTAACCTAAGGCACATAGCTAAAGTCCAGCCTGAATTACAGGTGAGACACTGTCTCAAAAGCAAGCAAGCAAGCAAAAATGAAGGAAGGGAGGAAACAAAGAAAGAAAGAGAAAGAAAGAAAGAAAGAAAGAAAGAAAGAAAGAAAGAAAGAAAGAAAGAAAGAAAGGAAGGAAGAAAGGAAGGAAGAAAGAAAGAAAGGAAGAAGAAAGAAGAAAGAGAAAATGAGAGAGAGAAAGTAAGATTCAACCCATTACAGGCTCCTTGGTGCAAAGGTGTCAAAATTTCTCTTGAGAAAAATCTCCCTGGAAACTGTCTACTCAAGAACAGTCTCCTATGGATTTGATTCCTCTAGATTCCTTTCACCATGCTCAGCAATAGATACATTCAAAGGCTGCTGTTGCATGGTCCATCCTCCTGCTGACACCACTCCTGGTTGTGGTCTACAATTTGCTGGTTGTACTAGCGTGCACAATGCAAGAGTTATGCGATAAGGGGTGTCTCCACTAACACTTCAAAGGAAGATCTGGAGTGCCAGGTAAGGGGCACTTGCGAGAGCAGGAACTAAAGCCTTGGGAAAAAAAGCAAAATTGTATTTCAGATTCTGGGAAGTCAGAGATGACAGAATGTTGGGCCATTTGCTGAGGAAAGAGCACAGAATGGAGTGTGCTGAAAAGTGACAGGGGCGCAGATGCCCGAGGCCTTTTTAATCTTTCCCCTTGTCATACTGAACATGAACTACGGAATTCATTGTTTCTTCAGCTAGCTTTTGGCCTTTATAAGTCTAATTCTTTTTTATCTTATTATGCTTCCCTTTTGAAATGGGACTATTTACTTTAAAGCATCACACCTTGGGATTATGAATTTTACGAAAGTTCACAACTAGAAGTTTGACATAGTCTCAGAAGAAATTTGGACTTGGACTTTCAAAAAATTCCAGCACTGTTTCCAGTTGTATGAGGGATAGTTGAATTATGTAAAGTATAATTATGAACCTGCAATTATCTTTACTTAAAGATGCAGCATGTGGGTAGCACTTTTTTAAAACTGTAGCTTATGGTGGTTAGGGTAGAGTTTCAATTTGACTGGCATTGGATTGTCCCTGGAATCTAGGTGTCCTGGCACAATTTAAGTAACTTTTGGTCCTTCCAATTTGATGTTCGTGTCTTGGAGCCAGCTGCTATGGATGGCATGGTTTCTATCATGGTTTCTATTTCACAAGAGACTCATGCACTCATAGGCAGGGCTTTTGGAAGGAGATTGGATTATGGGGTCCTATGGTTAACTTATTCACTGAATTTTGCCGCTGGTTGGAAAAGGGCCATCACTCTGGGCCTGACCGAGAACGTCACAGTTCCTATCCCAGCACCTCCCTTGGCTCTCTGCGCCCTCTCTGTTATCAGTGAGCAGCTGTCATCTGCCTTGGCCCTGTCATGCCACCCTGCCTTGGAGTCAGCTGACTACAGACTAAAATGTGAGCCAAAGTAAATCGTTCTCCTTTTAGTTGCAGGTGTCAGAAATTGCGACTCAGAAATAAGAAATTAAGACAATGAACCACAATCATTAACTGAATGAAGCCCCTCCATTAAGTTATGGGTGCTGGCTATTGTGCTCCAGCAATAATTCAACATAGTTCTGGAAGCACTAGCCAGAGCAATCAGACAAGAGAGAGAAATAAAAGGAATAAGGATAGGAAAGGAAGAAGTCAAACTATCACTATTTGCAGATGACATGATACTATACATGGAGGACCCCAAAAACTCCACAAGAAAACTCCTCGAATTAATTGACAAATTCAGCAGAGTAGCCGGATACAAAGTC